>OZ010714.1:8068102-8121538 GCA_963932345.1 Ophion ventricosus | reverse complement strand
TTTTTTTTCGTTCACGTATATTATTTTTATTAGTCGAATCTGATAAAGGCGTCGAGCGCCCGTTTCGCTTCCACGCTGGCCAATCTTCTCTCCTTCCGAGTCGTTCGCGTTCTCTATCAGAGCTTTTCAGCTTCCACACTTACACACGCGCCAAGCGGCGCGATACGTATCGCAGCCTCGCCACGTACGTACACTTGTCGCGGCCGCGCGTTTGCAAACGTATCAGCATTGCATTTCCGCGTGCCCTGTATCGCGATAAAACAATAAAAATAAAAATAAAAAACATATCATACGCTCGTATTTCACTGTGCAACATCATTTGTTTTTCACACGAATTGTTCACTCGCTGATGGAGCTTTACAGCATGCGTGATCCAGCACGTGATTGCAAACGTAAACTTTGGAGATCTATCGTTGAATGGCATGTTGAAAGTCTTTTTTTCGATGCTTCGATCCTATATCCTTTCGTTGGTCCAACACTCCGTCATTGAAGAACTCCAACTAAAATTATGGGACTTGCAGCTTATGAATTTTTTTTTCAATATGGTAGCGGCAACCCGCTTTTGCTTCTCTGTAACAATATTTCTTCATTTCTTTCTTCCGTTGCAAGATGTATGCAAGGTGACAATTGTGATGTGCCATGTGTTCTGAGGAACTGGCGCGGAATTTTTCCAACCGAGAGAAATATTACATTTAATGGTTTTTCGGGTCCTGTTCAAAACAAAAATATGGCGTATTTTTGCGATGAGCAGCATGTGCCAGAAAAAAATTAAGCATTATGGGAAAAAAACGTAACACTCCTCAAAATATTTTTTCACGGGTTACACCTAGCTCGTGGCAGGGAAAAAGAGGAATTTTTTTCTGGACAAATGTGTGCAGCTTTTTAAATGTTGTTTTTTTTACGTTGAAGAGTATTCAAGTAAAAAGTATTTTTTCGCAAATTTAAGTATTTTTTTAAATATTTAAGGTCTTAATTATTTTTTTACAATTTTCGTATTGAAAAATATTTACAAATTTGGTAGATACATACAGCAGAATATACATTTTCTGCGTAAATATTTAAAAAAAGCTTAATTTCTATTAAAAGTGTCCAGTATTAATTCGACTAATAATTAATTCATATAGTAAAGGTGAATTAAGTTTTTTTTTTTAATTTATGCAGAAAATGTATATTCTGCTACGCCAAAAAGATACTGTAATGTTTTTATTTTAATCTATAATGTTTCTACTTAAGGTATTACTGGATAGACCGTCGGGCAAAAAGTTAGTCCAAAATGGGTGAATCGCAGATTTACAAGTCTAGATTTGTCGTACAGGTTTAGCCTTACAAATAGCTAATTTAATATTAAATTAACACTTAGAAATGTTAATTTCCCACTTTTAATAATAATGAAGTAAAATTCGACGATATTGGCGTGTGCTTGACTGAGGTTTTGCCAGTGACTGAATATATGTTTCAACTGTTCAACAAAAAAAATTTCAATTCTTATATTTATGTAATACGTTCAGATAATTTTTTTATTATCAATAATTACCCAAAAAACTCGATATATATTGAGTTTTCCAATGATTGCTATTAATTCATCGTTAAAAAAGGCGATACTCCTCATTCCTTCAATTAATTTCTCGACAATTACTCAGTCGATTTATTTGAAAATTAGCACAATCAATCGCTTGATCCTAAATCTTGATGAATATTTTCCGAATTTACAGCCATTTACTTCCATTCGTTTTGCAACCATTAACGTCTGCAGAAGCTGTTTTCCCATAAGCGACCGTGTTAAATTCATATATTTATAACTACTAAATTATTTAGAGAAATATTCTAAAATAATTCATGTATTATTATTCTATCAAGAACTATCATTCCTCAAATTTTCAAGTTTTTTGGCGATTTTATATCCATCCAGTAATACCTTAATATTTGTATATTAATAGTTTTGTAAATTTTTCAATTTGTTCAATAGAATCGGCTCTACTTTTTTCTTTATATGTATGTATGTATATATATATATATATATAAAGACAACAAGTAGAATTTAAGTAAAGGTAAAGCCAGCCAGGCACCGAGGCGCCAAGACCGCAGTTGTGTCTCGACCTCACCGTACCTCTCTCTTCCTCTCTCGCTCTCTGGAACTCGAAGAATGAGTGTTTCATTATTCCCCGTTGGAGGGCTCTCGGGATATTTATTTCCAAGCATCCGCTTCGAGGGTCGCGAGCACCCCGTCGCTATATACGCGCCATGTATGACCAGGGAAGATAGTAGGGTAAGATTATGTACGTACAGCATGTGCATACATGCTTTACGTATAGCCTATTTTAAAAGAGCCTAGCTATGTACACGCGCGCACACATTCATGCATACGAATACTTTTTTTTTTGCGAAAGGGCTCAAGATAACGCTGGCGAAGGTTGACCGAGGGAAGTTGGAAAAAAACGTGCAAGAAGAAGGAGCAAGAAAGAAAAGCGAGAGATGAGCATGTAGGAAAGCTCGTGAGAGCTTGAGGACTGGCGCGAATCGTACAAGGGTGAATGAGGTGGGACAGGTAGGGGGCAGGGGCCAAGTACGAGAGGGGATTTTTCGAAGTGGGAGTGTCTGTGAGGGCTGCGAGAACGCTGGAAAGGGAGGAAAAAAGGACTGAGTGAAAAATGGGCGGAGGAGAAAGAGAACGTGTGTGTGAGAGAGAGAGAGAGGGTGAGAGAGGGAGAGAGAGAGAGAGAGAGAGAGAGAGAGAGAGAGAGAGAGAGAGAGAGAGAGAGAGAGAGAGAGAGAGAGAGAGTGAGATTGTTCAAGAAGGGAACACAGTAGGAGAAAAAAGGGAGAGAACGAGAGAGGACCAGAGCTATTGTATTCGGCGGAGCCAAGGGGTCTTGAGCCACCGCCATCTTGGTTGATATTGATCGCCGAGACGCGCGAATACTCGCTTCACCTACCTTAAACCCATACTATCGTGTATATTCGCAGCAACGAGGGAGTCCTTCCTTCGCTTCGTCGTGGCTTTCACGTTTTCCTTCTTTTTCTCTTTATATTGCGTTTATATATATACATACGCGTTCACCATCGCGACCGCCTCCCCCCCATTGGTTCAATCTCTCTCTCTCTTCCTCTCTCTCTCTCTCTCTCTCTCTCTCTCTCTCTCTCTCTCTTGGTTCGTTTGTTCCCTCGTTTCTTCACGTCCATCTGCTCGAATACCCTCGTTTCTCTGTGCGGTGACTCTTCCGCGGTGCAACCACGTATACGTACGTGCAAAGAGAGATGCTCCTCGATCAAAATGGCGATTCTACGTTTTGATCGTTCGTTCTGTGAGGCTTTGTTCGAACAAACGACGAGATTTCTTTCGACGAAGATTTCTTTCGCGGAGAATAGATGGACGGGAAACTTGGAATTCCGCACGCTTCTGCGTTGGTTTTTGTTTTTCTTCAAATGGGGAGCTCGCTGAGAACCCAAGAACGTTCACAATGATAATGATAGCGAGATCATGTATGTGGACCGGAAGTCGATATCATTTATCACGCCGGACTTTGATATCCATGAAACACACGCGCTTTTTGCTCCTCGCGCGACTTTCAAGGTTGGATGGAAAGGATTTATCCCAGATTGACACGCGTGCCTCTCTTCCTCTCTCGTTCTCTTTCTCTTTGTCATTTGGTTTTTTTTACTCTTTGTCTTTTTTCCTCTCTTTCTCTTGGTCTTCCTTTTTCTCTCTCTCCCTTTCTTCTTTTCTCTCCGTCTCTCTCGCTCTCTTCCTCTCTTGCTTTCTTCTTTTCTCTCCGTCTCTCTTACTTTCTTCCTCTCTCGCGGTCTTTCTTTTTCCCTCTCCCTCTTTCTTCCTCTCACTTTCTTTTTCTCTCTCTCTCCCGCTATCCCTCTTTCTTCGCCTCTCTCTCTCTCTCTCTCTCTCTCTCTCTCTTTTGTTCGTCATGTGTCACAAGTGAGACCCTTTTAACTTTTCGAGAAGTATGGGAAAAGGAGCGAGGAACATTCCATCCGGTCGCGATTAGTATTGAAGGGAAATAATGTCCGTACGTAAAGTCACATACATTCGTGATTTTTCAATCGGTCAGATGTCTGATCAACTTCGGTCACTATTTTATCATACGAGACAGGAGACGAAATTAAGATGCGATTGTATCAATATTGTTGTATGTATTTTTATAACAATATTAGTGTATCGATATCATTATTTAATATTTTTGTGTTAAATTTATTAATATATTAAGATCACTTTGTCAACATTTTGATATCAACATTATTGTATGCTTATTGATATATCAATTTTTTTATAATGATAATATGGTAATATTATTATTAAAAATCCTTATGATTATATTGATTTTATCAGATCTGCGTTTAGTTTGGATTATACGAGTACTATTTTCTAATCCAACTCATACCTCCCACGAAGTCGATCGATACATGGCAGTCTTCCGGTTTGCGACATTTTCGCGAATGAATCTCGAAAATTTGCTCCACAATCGTATCATTCGACGAAAATATGTTCGATTTTTTTCTCCATCTATCTCATAAGATTTACGTCTTCATAAAAAAATCGTTTAAGAATTGCACAAGGCAATCGCAAAGGTAAATTTTCATGACGAGACCTTTCGTCTGCATGAAAACAAAAATCGTACAAAAATTGCACAAAGCGATCGAAATGGTAAATTGTCTTTATGATGGGACATGTCATTTTTTTCATCCCCCGCATGAGATTTCCATTTCCGTCCGAGCGATATCGGCAAACATTGTAAAAAAAATCGTTGAAAATCGTACAAGAATAGCACAAAGCAATCGCAAAGCTGAATTTTTATGACGAGACATTTCAGCTGTATTAAAAAAATTGTACAAGAATTGCAGAAAGCAGTCGCAACGGTAAATCCCTTCATGACGGCACGTGTCATTTTTTTTCATCCCTTACGTGAGATTTCCATTTCTTTAAAAAATGTTAAAAATTGTGAAAAAAATCGTCAAAAATAGTTTAAAAAATCGTTAAAAATCTGAAAAAATTGGGCGAAGCAATTGGAAAGGTGTGACTTTGTCTGATCCCCGAACGTCCTCTGTTCGCGTGTGTGTTGCAGGTATGGTTCCAAAACGCCCGAGCAAAATGGCGACGCATGGTGCTGAAGCAGGAGGGAAAGTCGGACAAGTGCGGCGGCATCGACGGGGGTTCGATCGGCGATCTCGAGCTTTACGGTAACAGCGCGGGGAGTGGTGGACCACCGATGAGTCCTCCGTTCATGCTCGGCGGGCCTCATAGTCCCGCGTCACTCGCCTCGCTCGATTGCGCGTGATGGAAACGATATTCTTCTTGAGCGCGAAAATAAACAAACGAACACCGGAAGAAGAATATCGACGAAGCGAAAAAAAAAAACGACGCACAAGCGCGCGCGTTTCCACGCGAAATGAAAAATCGCGATGGAAGTAAGATGCAGAAAAAAAGAAAAGAAAATGCGGTTAAAAATAATCCGAGATCGTTGGAGATCGGGTTGCCGATTTTTATCGGAAGCGGCACTGGGCTCGAAGCGCGAGGAAATCGCGTGTGAGTTTCGCGCGACGGCGACACTTTCGCGCGACGTTTTTTTCACGGACGATGCTCCCTCGATCCATCCGGCATTCCGGGCCTGACGACTCGCGGAAAATCGTGAAAGGTGAAAGTTAATCGGTCACGAGAGAGAGAAAGAGAGCGAAGAATCGCTGATATTTCTCTTCCATTCCGTTTTCGCCATCTTTTTTTTTCGTTCACGACGACCCACCGTGATCCTTTACGCCGTTTCCGGTGAGCTCGAAAAGTCTGCAAATCTTCATCGGAAATTCAACGGTGCGCGAAATGGATTTTGTACGACAGATCGTCATTCGAGTAACCGGAAGTCGTCCGAGCTCACGGTACTTTTAAATTTCTTCCCTCTTCCAATTTGTCGTGCAAATCTCGGGTAATTCGGACCTGTCGACGGAAAATCATTCGGACTACGAAATGTTGAATGTTAAAAAAATGGGGGCTCGACATTTGTTTTTTTTTTTCATGTAAAATACGCGAGGACCGGAGAGTTTGGAGAACGAGGCGTGGACAGCCAGTAAGGAACGTGTACAGTAGCCTAAAGATGTAAAATAAAAAGATCCCTTCGTGTAAAACGTAGGAATCGTAGAACGTAATAAAATCATCCTTGTGAATATTTATTAATGAGACCGGAAGTGGGGACGAGGGGCTTTGACGTTGAGGAGAAAAAAAAAGATATAAAACGACCTAAATAATAACTTTTCCAAGATAATGCGAGACAAAAAAAACAACGAAAAACATCACTTCGAATTATATATATATGTATATTTACGATGAGATTGTGTCGTACGATTAGAGCCCTTATCAAGAGCCCAGAGGCTTTGAATTTTTCATCCAGTTTATCCAAAAAATTTTACGACGAAAAAAATTCGCCCAAAAAAAAACAGAACAAAAACGTAGCCCTGCTGAAGGCTGTAAGCGTCTGCTGGAAAAAAAATTGTATGCGTGCGTGTGAGAGACGAATATTTATTGTTTTGTTGATGAATGCTGCGAGTGTGAGATCGGAGTGTGTGAGGAAAATGAAATAAATCGTACTCCTTGTGATCGAATTCAGCGACGATCTTTTTTTGCCGGAAAAGGGACAAAAAAAATATAACCGCGATCATTACCTTTAATATTTATTCAATATTGGATCAATATTTTATTAATTTAACGAACGCTTCAGACTTGGCGGATAAAAAAAATTTCACCGTATTTTTAGCGTTGCGGAAAAAGAGTAAGCGATTGGGTACACGGCTGCGCTTTTGAGACTTTCGATTGATTTTCATCAATGAGAATGAAATAACTTTTTTTCTGGATTTTTCAACGTCGAGCGCCGAATTGAATGAATTCGCTTTTAATTCGACCAGTCCTCCCAATGCTGTCGATCGATAGTTCGATAAATATTTATTATGTGTATTTTAGGAACATACGAGAGAGAGACGAGAAAACACGAATGATTAACAAACAAACAAACAAAACGCGCGTTCTCCACTGTAACTATATTAGTAACGCGTTGTATTCGAATTCAGTCACTGTAACACAATGAGAATGAACACGCGCGTAATTTTCACTGCGTATAGTACCTATACATATATATATATATATATATATATATATATATATATATATATATATATATATATATACATAACAAATCTGTACATAAAAAATACGTTCCTCGAATTTGTTAAGAACATAAAAAATGCGCAAACACACGTATGAGAAAGAAAAGAACAAAAACAATACACTGCTAGGTTTTTTAGGGACGAAATTAATTATTGCATTAGGTAGCGGTCGTTATATAGTAAAGAAAGGAAAAAAAATACACACACACAACGGTAATAATGATTGATATTATTATTATTACTATCGTAAAACTATTGAAGTGTAATAACGGAACGAAACAATTGTCTAATTTTACAAGATGACTTTTTGCATTGAATATATTTTGACAATATTCGCTCTGGATATTTCTTTTTTTGTGATCCTGCGTATCCTGATTTCCTGCATCCCTTGTGCTTGTATTTGACAGATGAAAAAAAAGAGAATAAAGATGGATGGAGTATATTTGTTGAATTTGTGACTCTTCCGTTGCTAAAGAGCGTTTGGATTTGCTTCTGTTTTGTTGATACGAAGTGTTTCGGTTTGTTTCTCTTTCGTCGATACAAAGTGTTTAAGCTTATTTCGGTCTTTCTTCACGGAAAATCCAATTACTCGAACTCGATCTTTCAGGAGAATCTTTAGACCGAGAAGCCTCAAAACGCCTTCAGATGAATCTTCAAATTGAGAAGCCTAACATCGCCTCCAGATGAAGAAGCCTCGATTTGGCCACAGGTGAAAAACTCGAAACGAAGAAAACTTCGAATGATCCCGATGAAAATGGACAATTAGAATATTTGAAAATGCCAAATAATTCGATACCTTCTTGCTTTGTTATCCTCCTCAAAACAATTTCACCAGCCGAACTACTCGCGACAAAACAGCTACGGAGATTCACGTATTCTTTGATGTATTCAATTTTTATTTATTGACGAAATTGTTCTTTGTTTATTTATTTTTCAAATTTATATCATTATTGGCAAATCTATCAGCACACATCGACGAAGATTTCCCGAATAATAGGGTAGGGAGGGACAGGTTGAGCAAGTTTGAACCTATCGCCCAGTAATTCCATAAACTGCCGTATAAAAATGAAACCTACATTGGTCAATAGGAAATTTATCTGGGGAAAAAAGTCTGTAGACGTAATTCCTGTTAGCCTTATTGTTTCACAGATAATCGCTCTCAAATGACTAAGGCCATATTTGCTCAACCTGCCCCGATAGTGGGCTAAGTTGAGCATGAGTATGAGGTAAGTTGGGCAAAGCAAGAATAAAAAAATCAAACATATGCAACATGTTTTGGTACAATGCAGTAATAAACCAACAGTTGCTTGTTAATTAGTTAAGTTTTGAAACAATAACATTAATTGCAATGAACTTTGAAATGTTTTTTTCTTATACAATGGTAGAACAAAATCTTTCAATCACGTTTTTTTTACTTTTGGGTGCAAATATAATGAAACGTCCCGCGTTACCGTCTCGTGCGCCGCATGGCAACGGGTAATGGCGTGATGTGTTCTCCTCCCCCATACCTCTCTTTCCGCAATTTGATGCACCCGTGTGCGGTGCCTAGTTTTCCAGATATTTCGATTGACCGATTTACCCGACTGCTCAACATGCCCCTCACTACCCTAACGTAGAATCATGAGGACGTGTTGGACGTCATCAGTCCAATACGTGATTGACGTGGGTTTGTTTGGGCTTACGAGATACATGGTGGAAATGAAGTAAAAAGCAGTATTGAATATAATTTATCTCATCAATGTTGTCAGTTCTCGGTAGTTGAAAAAAGCCTATCTTCTCCTTCAAATGTTGATTGAACGATTCCACGATCAGTATCGTACGTAATCCTTTGAACGATTTCGAAATCCTTCAAATTGTACCGAAGCCCCTAAATCTCCGAGCACCCACGACAACGCTAACAAACATTTTTTTTCCCCTCACCAACGAGGATTGCTTCGTACAGTGGCGAGACTCGCGACAGATTCCTGGACAATGTTCCAAAGACCTGTACCTCATTCGTACCTCAGCCACGTGAGGTACGCATTCCCATACATGCACGCTCATCCCGCATACTCCATCGCCTTGGATCACCCACACGCGAGTGCAGATTATTACCTCGAGTACCCCCCCCCCCCCCCCCCCCCCCCTTCTCCGCACACATGTACAAACGTAGTACTCGTAAACGTGCACGTTCCTATGATACCGGGATTCAACAATTTGTTTCGCTCGTCAGTGAGGAACGATGAGGGGAGGCAATAAGCTCGGGATTTACAATCCACGTATCCTTCGCGAACGCAGGTTAAAAGAGATGCTTAAAAGACGCTTTTCACGTAGCGTGTATATGCTCCCACGAACGTGCGTTGTTCAATTCCAACTATCTTAATTAGCCAAGCGTGCATTTGTTGCATCGCCGCCAAAGTAGCTGTTAGGGGAACCCTCCATGAATGGAGGATCTCTTTAGATTCCTCGCTGATGCGCGAGGTAGTCCTCACGTATTTCTTGCTTTACTGCATGCCGTGTACTCTACGCAACCTTAAAAGCATGTGTATGTATATATTTGCAAATAGATTATCCATACGTGGTAGGTGCAGCGGACACGACAAGATCTTAGTTTCACCACGCCCACTGCAATCGCTCAAGATCGACAGGATGAGACGAACGCCACGTGTACAGGGTGGTTCGAAAAGTGACGTCCAAAAGGAATATCTTTGTGACCTCGTATCGATACCTATTTTAATGTTTTTTTTTTTTTATTTTTCGGGACACCAAGCATTAAACATTTGTTTATCGAGTTTTCCTGTACTATAGGTTTTTATTTTATTTTTCACTTTTATGGATGTACTTTGCTTTTGGAATTTTGTAAAACGCAATTGGCAGTCATTTAGACTAGTAAAAATTTTATTTTTTATAAAAGACTATTTTTTTTATTATCTGAACTTTAGTGTCTGATCCCCTCAAACCTATTTTTTTGTTAACTTTTGACCAAAACTGAGGTATTTGCGTTAGTGTTCAGTTGATCATTTATTCATTGCTTACCAGTGCACTTAATAACGATAACAGTTTTTATTTTTTTCACTTTTGGGTATGTAGTTTTGGAAGTTTTTAAAACGCAATTGACAGTCTGTTAGTCTAGTATAAGTATTTTTTTTATCATCCGAACTTTACTGATTGATCCTCTCAAATCTATTTTTTAAATTTTTTATCTTAATGTAAGACCTTTACGTTAGTGTTCAGCTGGTCATTTATTTATTGCTTGAAAGTACACTTAATAATGATAATACAAGTGAAAAAAATCGCCAGGAAAGTACACTCACAAAAGAGAAAAATGAAAATGCTTTTTCAGTTTTTTTTTTTACTTCTGTTATCGTTATTCATTGCTCTGTTGATCAACAAATAAATAACTAACTGAACACTCACGTAAATACCTTAGATTTTGATCGAAAGTTTGAAAAATAGGTTTCAGAGGATCAGTCACGATCAGTCGGACGATTAAGAAAAAATACTTATGCCAGTCTAAATGACTGCCAATTGCTTTCAAAAACTTTCAGCAAGAAAGTATATACAAAAAAGAGACAAAAATGAAAATCTATGCTACAAGAAAAATTGAACAAAAAAGTTTAATGCTTTTTCCTCGAAAATTAACAAAGATTCAAATAGGTATTGATACGAGACATCTAGATTTGCCTTTTGGAAGCCCCTTTCAGGCCACCCTGTATATATATGTACACACACATACTCGGAAAGTCTACCAAGTGCCGCGCAGGTTCAGTGAACAGTGTGCCGCTAATTTTCGTTGCGATATAAATTAGTTGCGTAACCGCATGAAGCACACGGAGTGGCGAGCTTATCAGATCTATCGATTACAATGGAAAATTGAGAAGCATTTTTTCTCGTCTCCGACTGCTATTTCGCTTTAATGGATTGCATTGTAATTTGCGTTGGTTCAGTCACATTTGGATTATGAGATAATTGAGGGTTGGAGGAAGCTTTTCTTTCTCTTTGCTTAATCGTTCCATTCTCTTTGCTCCGTTGTCTCAGGACGCTTCCATGGAGTACCGATCGAAGGACGATAAGGATACGAACTCTCCGAATAATACGTTTTTATTTTATTTTTCAGTACGTCACGCAGAGTTTATTGCAGAATTGACTCATTCCTAATTGGTCGATTATTCAAATGATGTCGTAAACGCCTGATGATGCGCCAACAAATTGAGGGCTCTCGTGATTTGTGGCGCTTGCGCGCGATGATTGAAAAGTCACACTGACAGAAAAGTGCATGGTATTCACAGAAAAACGCCTATGGCAAAAGCGGAGATAGGGAAATTCCCTATAGTTTATTGATACCGCAATCATAATATTGTTAACACAATTATAGGCGAAAAGTATATCTAAACATGCGATATCGGTAGCGTGTTTGACTATCTATTATCCTCGAAATAACTATTAACTATTGTAAATGTCTTGACAACATAAATATGGTTAATTCAGTGCTATCGCACAATCGACATACAAATACGAATCCTGTATACTGTAAAGTTTTGTTCTGGTTAAACTTCTACTTTCCTATTCAACTTTGTACTATTCATATGGTTAACATTTTTCGAGTATATATTTGTTACAAGACCTTACGAAAAGCGACTATATGAAAAAATTAGAATATTCCCTTTGCCCGGCGTATTCGCTTTACCCGGACTTCTACTAACTATAAAATATTGTCTCCTTAGAGAAATATAAAATATGGTTGAAAATACTATACATTTCTTTCAGTGCATAATTTCTCTATGGTAAGTGGAACAGCAAGGAACTATGTGAAGGAGGAGGGCTGATCGGTTGCGCGATTGAGCAAGATAGCAAGTTGTGCATCGATACGGTGTCTTAAATTATGACGCGTCTATGAAATTGAGTCGTGAGTCGATAATGTCATCCTCGTTCATTTCACCGGATGTGCATGTAAACGTAGCGAGAGTACGATCGGTTTCAACAATCGTGACCGCGCTCATCGTCATCCTCGGGATCGAGTCACGACGGTTTCTTCATTCTGCCTCTCTCCCTCTCGCTCTCTCTCTCTCTCTCTCTCTCTCTCTCTCTCTCTTGTCTTCACGTGTCCGAGAAATACGGTCCCGTAAGCAAGGAAGGGCATCGATCATCGCTGTTATCGACAGGACGAGATCCACGAGGACACGGAGAATGAGAACGAGCATCAGACGACATCGAGCAGAAGAGATCTATGGCCGAGTTGACGATCTGCCGTGGACATCATCGTTTTCTTCTCATCTCTGGTGTGGTTTGCTTCTCTCTTTTTTTTCCTTTTTCTTCTCCTTCGGGTATCCTGAACTCACGCCTCATCGATTTCGAGAATGAGCGGTCATTCCATTGAAACGGATCGATCCTTCCTTTTCGATGACGCGAGCCCCCCCCCCGGCCCTTCTCCAGCCTCCTCATCGTCTTCATTGATGTTTTTGGACTGGATCAGGAACAACGTTTAAGACGACGAGAAAACGATCGCTCTTTATTTTTTTTTTTTTTTCTTTTTAGGGTTTCATACGAGCTACGTTCGTAATCAAACTCCCGAGAAATTAATGAGAGAGGAAAGAGGGAGAAAAGAAACTGACGTATCACTCGCATAAGCTGCGATTAGGATACCGGCCGACTTCTGGAAGCCTGGAAAAACAGGTGGCTGTTTCCCGACATGGAAAACAGACGAGAACACTGCGAAAAATGAATGGTGTTTTCAATCATATTTTCACCATATTTCCCTGAGGGGACAATAATATTCTATAGCCATACTTATTGACAAAAATATAGTACTGCTTAATGATATTTTAGCAGCTGCATAAATTATGCGCAAGTGTCAACCTCAAGCACCAATTTTACAAGCATAAGTTGATTGTTCAATGCTATATAATATAGTAGGTTTTCATGAAATGGATATTCCCTTACACTATCAAAAATTAACTTCCTCAATATTCTAATAGCGAAGGGGACTAAAATGTATATACATTGAAAAAAAATGTTGTTTGTGATTTGCGACGATTCTTATAATGATTTGTACTATATTACGAGGTGTGTAAATTAAGTAATGAGACTGGTAACGTAGAGTTCAATCCGACAACATTTGGGAAACGGGACTTGGAGGGGTAGCAGGTGAATATGTGATACGCCTTTAGTAAGAGTTTGAACTCGTTAGAGTCATTTGGTTGTCCGTAGCGATTTGTTTTTCGTGAAACAGTTTTTTCTAGTGCGTTCCAAAAATGCGTGACATCAATTTCGATTAACGGGGTGCTATCAGGTTTTGCTTCAGACTTGGGCACAGTGCAACGAAAAGTTTTGCAAAACTTCAGAAGGCCTACGGAAACAGTGTTTTACCAAGGGCCCAAGGTTTTTGGTGGTTTAAGGCATTTCCGAAGGAAGAGGGTCGATTGAAGATGAATCACGTAGCGGAAAGCCTCCATCTTCAAGAACTGTTGAAAACGTCGACAGAATCCGGGACTTGTTCGTTCACATCGTCGGTTGACAGTCAGAATGGTCGGAGAAGAGTTGAATTTGACTCACGCCATCGTTCATCAGATTTTTATCAATCAATTGGGGATGAGAAAAATTGCTGTCACACAGCAATTTGAATAAACGAGTTTTTGGCCAGTAAAAACATTCCTGTTGGCTCCTCAGCCTCCTTATTCGCCTGAATTGAGGCCTTGTGATTTTTTCCTCTTCTCGAGATTGATTGAAACAATTTTTTTTACATCAGGTATAGGTTGAGGAGATTGGAGCAACTAATTTTTTGGTTGGGTATGGATATGGGTGTGTTGCGGTCCAACTATTGATATTATGGATAGTTGGACCGCAGCAATAAATGGCTAAGGACAATTCTGATGACTGTTCCCAAATAGCAGTCTTCTTATTGAGCAATCTTCTTTTTTTTTATCAAGAATTCAAATTGATTGATCTTAATAATCCTCGTACCAATTCATTCCTGCTGGAAACTCTGGAAAAGTCTGTGCTACGAAGCGGCTGCATTATCAGCTACACAAATCGAAGAGCCGCTTGTAGCTCATTCGTGTCATATCCACTAACAAGTGGCTGTCCCAACTCACCTTTTTCCCGTAACGAGGATTGACGGGAACCCAAACACTTTCTAGTCCGCATTAGGGTTTTTTTCCCGAGCACTGGAGATTCCAAGGTCCTCCGAAAAACTACCAAAGCCATCCGAGAGAGAGAGGGAGAGGCCGAGAGATAACGTGAGGAAGCACAAAAAGACCGCAACGGAAACGAGATAGAATACAATCGTGCACCAAGTACCAGGGTGTCGAAAATTGAAGTTTTGAGTTGCGTATGGACCGTGACGAGAGGACCGGAAGTGGAAATCGTTAGGTCTCAAGAAACCAAAGTCATCTTGGCCTCCATCGCGTTCTTATATAAGTGTGTCGTGTACAAAGCGCCCTCTATGCTGTCGCGTTCAAAGCTACGTATGCTCGGATGCCTCTCGACAATGCTGCCATATACACGAACTCATCATTCCCCTCGCGTCTCTCTGCCTTCGGTCCTCTGGGTCTTCTTCCATAGCAATTGGCAGACTTCAAGGCAGATCGCGAGTCATCCAAAACGGCAGGGAGTTCCCGGGATATTCCGCTAAATCGAAGAATCAAAAGGTCTCAAAGGTCTCAGCGGTAGTCGCGAAACGTGCCAGTCGTAATAAGACGAGACTCGAAAAGAAACGCGATGCGGTTGAGGGAGAATGCTCGACATCCTCTCTCTCTCTCTCTCTCTCTCTCTCTCTCTCTCTCCCTCCCTGGGGAGGGTTCTCTTTCCCGTTTTCTTTCCTTCGATCTTTGCTCTCGCTCGTGCGTTCTTCCTTGGCGTGTCTTTTCGCACGCGCGACGAGACCGTGTGGCCACAAGCGGGTGACAAACAACCGTGGATTCCACGGATCCACGCGGCGTATGTTCACTGCAAGCTCTCTCTCTCTCTCTCTCTTACTCGCAAACTCCGGGCTAATTAGCGGTTCGCGCAGCGCTCTCTCCGCGGCACTCTCTGTCGTCCCGGCGAACCGGCAGGGTGCTCGCGATGAGAAGAAGAAAAAAACCGCAAAAAAAGGAAAACTAGAGAAAGGAGAAAAACGGATCTCGAGAGGCCAGCACCGGGTGGCTCGCGCTGAAGGGGTTGCGCGTACGACCGCGAGGGGCAAGAAAAGAAGAGCAAGGGAGCAAGAGAGAGAGAGAGACAGAGAGAGAGAGAAAGACAGAGGGGGAATTGTCTACGGCGGAAGAAGGATAGGACGCATTTGTATTTGAATATATGGGCGGAGGACAGTGAGCGATGTTGCACCTGCCACCTCGAGTCACCGTAATAGCTGGCGAGATGTCACTGCGCGCCCGTACAAGCTCGACTAAAATTGTCGCTTCGAAAACTTTTCTCGACACTTTTTTGCCAAATGTATATCATTCGGAGGGGGGGCGGGTGGGCAGGGGAAAGGGGAGCTTGCGAGTTTCCTCGTGCCAATATTTGACGCGTGACACTGACTTCTCGCAATCTCACACAGTTGTTCGTGCACAGTTATAACAATAATTACATTTGTTCCCGACTGTTGAAAGTTGACCACACAAATCAACCTAGCATCTTGGTGCGAAACAGACCGGTGAGGATGCATTGAAATTTGAACGCACTAAATTGGTACATCTTTGCGCCGTAAATTTGACGATGACACGGAGGTGGAGTTTTCGCAAAGTATCTAACACCCTCGCATGATTGGTACCCATGCAGAAATTTTTTGGAGAGTCCCCAGATCCTATCACATCGCTATAGGGATTTGATAGGGATGCCGTACGTAGAGCGTCCACATTGGAATCCAAGTGGATTCCGCGCTTTTTCTCGATAGACGTAGTTTGATAATTTTTTATTTAAAATTCCCAAGCGGAATTTGTTGGATCTGTCAAAAGAATATCCTTTCCTAATCCTGGGCACAAATTTGTTGGCGAGTCCCAAGTTGAACCTATATCTCTATAGGGATTTGATAGGCATTCCGCACATAAGGAGTCCTCATTGAGATCCAATTGAATTTTGCATTGTTTCGCTGAGTAACGCCGCTTGAGAATTCTTACCACGTTCGAATTGAAAATATGTGAAAAGTAATGAGGAAAAACTCAGAGTGTTGAAACATAACCTGTACGCTTCGTGAGCGTATACGTGTGTGGCGATATGTCAAAGTGCAATAAAATCAACATCGAACGATAATTACAGTGGATTTTTGGTCGTGTGATTCAAATCGATTTTTAAGATATAGTCGTTAAGCGATATACACTTTTTAGATATTCACATAAAAAATTTACAAAATGGTGCCTGATTGAAATTCACATTCATTTTTCAATTCAAATTTTCGACCTTTCTGGCTTGATAAAAAATAATAATATTTGAGTAATAAAAATCCTACGATGCGAAGGAATACATTACATTTTAAAAGACTTTTCGAAATTTTTGTTTCACATTAATCATGGGGATCGCCCGTGAGGGACATGTTTTACGCCGCCCACGATAACAGCGCTCCCGGTCAATATATATTTATTTAAAAAATTGTAAATTGACCTCAATATTTATACTTTCGAATAAATCAAACTTGGGTGAAATCGGACATATAGATTTTGAGATAATAATCCCCAAGACTCACCTATTTTTCCGCCGGGCTACTCGGTTGTGCCCCCTTAACATTTTTATTGGATTCGTTATCCCTGTAATAGAATCCCTATTAGAATTCAACAAACAAGGGTGACGTTTTAGTATAGGGATCCAATGCCATGACCCATTGGATCTTTATCAGGAAGTAGGGCGAAATGTGGGAATCCAATTGGATCCCTACGACAATTTCTGCATGGGAAAGTAACACCACCGGTGGGCATCGAATTTTAAGGGGAATTAAAATCGCATATCTGGATTATCTGATCCAGATATAGTGATTCATCAGTGATCTTGAAAATGGTACCTGCGAAGGTACCTTGGCCATTCACTGTACGCAATGGAGCAGAAATTATCTTCCATTTGGATGCAATAGAAAAATTCCATAACTGGAGAACGCGAAAAATAATTCCAGCTGAAAAATGGCTCGCCTATGGTACTGTTAGGAGCTTCTCTTTTGTCCCCACAGGTCCACGCAGACTGTTCTCGTCGCTGTTCTTCCCGGGCTCGCTTTTCCTTACCTCCTTCTTGCTCTGGACTCCTAGACGCAAGGGTTTTTGCGGGTTGATGTACGTGGCGCGCACACGTCGAGTTTCGTATTCGCAAACGATACGTGACCGCACGCATCACCGCCCAAAACTAACTCGGTAGGCGGAGGTATAGCAAGGGAGGAAGAGCAATGCTCGAGGAGACACGGATCGTTGTTACCCGCGCACTCACTTGCATATTTATCAAAACACGATCGCACACGTGGCTCCGAGCCGGTGGCCAATGAAACATTGGGTTTTCAACATTTAAAAAAAAACGCGAAATAATGAACAATTTCCATTTATAATTTACGGTACTTAAAAAAAAAAAATAATAGTTTGAACATCCCAAGGATTCCATTTTTCCAAAAAATGATAACTCTTGAAATTTTCAGTTATTTTTCATAGAATTTCAGGGTGATAGTCTTGAGATATGATAGTTTAAGGAAAAAAATAGCTTCATAGTGGGCGTTTCAAAAAAGGTATTTATTTTTATATCCAAAGAGCCATTTTGCCGTGAAATAAAGAACGATAATCATGAAAAATGAGCGATTAATTATAAGAAGTGCTCGCCAACAATTTGTAGTAATTTTGGCTTAAAGTTGCGCTTGCGGTCACTTTGACCCCGGGTGACCGCGTAGGGATAAATATGTGATGTGATAATATAAACATATAAAACACGATTAAAGTATGGTTGAAAACACCATACATTTCTCTCAGTTCTTTCGATACTAAAAATTCATATTCATTGAGCAACTCGGAGCGGTGACCGTTTAATCGTGTACCAGCTGGCGCATCAGCCAGTGAGCGGAAGGCCAATACTTCTGAGACCCTTCTGGAGATACTTGAGGCAAAAAGTCAGTGGATCAGAGAATTAAAAGAATATTAGAAAAATCAGCGGGGCCGTCTACACCAATACGAGTTTTCCACAGTTTCCCTGTACCAACGAAATAGTATTCATTCGAACTAAGAAATAAAAAATAAATAACGAACAATATATATATATTAATTGAGTTAATCTCAATGCGACGAGGACCCGCCACTTTGTTCGTTTTGTGTCCTAATAGACTTTTAAATATGCTGGTCCATCGCTCCATATCTTCATGTCGCGTGTTCGCAAAAGATCAAATCGTTTATCAGCCTCCAATTATCGAACTAATCGTTAGTTTCATTCGTTCTAACAATTTGCATAATTTAAGTTCATACCTCTCCTGCACACCTCGGGGCGATATGAGACCTGTCAATATCTCGGCTAATCAATGTTTCACGCCAGTTTCTCCCGTTTTACCGCACGAACACACACACACACACACACACACACGCACACATAAACACACTCGATCATAGACGAAGCAAATCGTTCGTTCGGTCCCGTACAAGGATGTGAATCGAGTCATCTAGCTCTTCTGATGAGCTGAGATCTCACAGCTGCCGTATAACAGCTTTCTGATATATATATATATATATATATATATATATATATATATATATATATATATATATATATATATATCTCTATATATATGTATGAATATATATATTCTCTGGTGATACGTAACAAATCGACCGCGATGTGAGAGAGTGACGCAAGAATGGCTGGGTGCCCACCAACGCTGTACCGCACTACGGTACCCTCTCGTTTTATCGCCTACGACGTCGACCTGATGATCGGATAATTAATTAAAATTAATTATTATAGGGAATCGTTTATCGGTAGCGCTCTACGCTCGGTTGGTGCTAGCTCGTTTTTCCCAGACGCACCAATAGAAAGCCACGATAATAATAATTATAATGACACAACGTATACTCATGTATACTCGTATATATGTACAAACATTTACACAGATATGTATTCAGATTGAGCGTTGTACAGCATCTCATTTTAATCGCGTCTTCGCGCGATAAGCTTTCACGCGATTCTTTATTGTCGGCGGCACATCGTAGTTGCTCGTTCATTAAATTATCAATCAGCCACGGAGGCGTCGGTACATATCGCTCTTGCTCTTGTCGCTTTGCATTCTTTCTAACTCCTGTTCGATTACTCTTCCTCTAGCCGATTTTCTCACTTGATCACGAGGCTCGATGTCTAACTCAGAATTACAATGAAAACAATGACGCCTGACGGCAATCATTTTCGTTCGAGAATTTATTTTCTTTCCTTCAAGTTCAGAAGAGTCGAAGGAAAATCATCGAAAGATTTTTTCGCTCTGGAAAAAAAGATGGATACCCTCATGGATGTAGATGCTGGTCGAGAATATCTGCAAGGCCTTTTCCCGAGATTTGCAGACTCGAAAGAGCGCTCTTTGAAGGTAGGTGTTGAGAAAGACCGATCTGTTTTTTTTTTTTTGGTTTTCGTCATCTTACGAGCGAGGCAATGACTGCTTCGTTACGAAATCTTTGCGGACGAGACTTCAAAGGTTTCGGCAACGCGGTTGTTGGCGGTTCTGCTTGTGAAATGTCGCGCCCCGAAGTTAAAATGACCATTCGAAGAGTGCGAACGGGACAGCCTTCTTTACGGAGGCGCCGAAAGACCCAATTTTTCTGCCTCTCGAGCGATCGTTCGTCGCTGTTCTTCATGGACGAAATATATGGCAACATTTGGCCGCCCTCGCGATTATATTGCAGTTGATGTAGTTTCACGTTTACGATTATCGCTTACTTATCCCGATTGCTCGTATATCACGTTTACCTCGTCTGGATGAGGAATGGCCAAGGCTTCTTCGAATGCTTCGCAACCGAGAGAAAATTTAGTGCGTCAGTACATCGGCACTACGTGCCTGCAAACTTCGTCATTTAAGGCCGTCTTCTAGTCTAGAGGGCCAAAATTTGGGGATTTTTCAACATGCGATTAAAAAAAAAAACAAAAAATATTTCCGTATCTATCTTTTTACCACATATTTATTCATCCTTTGACATTGTATAAAAAAATTGGCGAAAAAAAAAATCCATAATTCTGGTAGATGCTGGCTGGTAAAGTGGGGATGGAAAAAAAACGCCCTCTCCTGGTTGACATGATTCCAACCCTCCTGGTCATCTGAAAAAAAAAATAGATTCTTAATTAGTAAGGATGCCATTATAGCCCCTACCTCAGGCAAAAAAAAATCGCAAAATGGCGGCTGTTTAAAAAAAAAAACGTCATTTTATGCCGTTTTTTTTCACGATTGTTGATTTTTTAAAAATAATTAGTAACAAAATTTCGCTATAAATCTGGTAGGGGCGATAGAGGGGTGTATAGAGAAGGTCCACAAAAAATTTCAAGTAAATCGGTTCATTACAACTTGAGATATCATGTCAACCGTCTCGAAAAAAGTAGTTTCGAGAAAAACGCGTTTAAAGATTCGAGTACAGTTTCAGGCAGTCTAAGTCATATAATGGTACATATACTTACATTTCGTTAATCGGCGATTCCTGGTCCATAAAATACTCCTTCTTCTTCAAAATCGAAGTCTTTTGATGTTTTTTGATGATGAGAAGTTCGGAGTTCAGAGCGGCAACGCCGGTTAAGTTTTCACCTCACTAATTACAGCTGTAACTCCGTTAATATTTGGAATTTCCAAATTTCCTTTGGAGGGTATATTCTTGAAACACTAAACATTGAAAATATGCAAAAAAATCGATTTTTTCAAAATTCTAGACTAGAAGACGGCTTTAAGGCTAGCTGTCATGATGGATAGGCGTTTTCACCAGAATTAGTATTGTATCAGCTTTTGGTCGCGGCTACCATTGCCACTGGGTCGGAAATTTTGGTCTTTCGTAGGTCGAAAATGGATCTTTGAGAGAATGGTTTGGTATCCAGGGTTACATATTTAAGTTATTGTAAAAATGATTTTTGTTTATACAGAAAAAAATCAATTGGGTGAATGGAATTATTCGATACAGGTGGGCAACGAAATAGTACAATGTAACAATAAAATATTTGATTATTGCAAGTATTCGTTAATTAGGGATGACTGATTCTTAAAACAATGAAATATTTAATTAAAAAAAAATAATTCGTTGGGATACGACAATAACGAATTTAATCAGCCTATGTGACTTTTCAGTGTATACTTATACTCTAAAAATAACATAGAGTAAACGATAATTTCAAATCATCATCTATTATTATGTGTTAAAAATTATTACGCTTTATTAGGTATTAAAAATTATTCTGCATTATCGGGTATTAAAGGAAACTTAATTTTTAAATAAAAAAACGTGCACAAAGCGTGTTTTTTTTCGTTTAAACAAAACGTTTTTTAGTACAGTTACAAAACCTGTTTTCTATATAGTTTAATATATCCTGATAATCATATCACCGCGAAAAAAAATAGAATTAGATCAAATAATGTTCGAAGCTAATGAAACCGTTTTACATTGAGTATTTACTGAACAGTTGCCTTATAAATCTTTAACGTCATCCACTGTCCTCAGGAAACGAAAAATCTTATATTTTTAGGTTCGACTTGACAGATCCGAATGAAATAGACTGCAGGAAAAGTTAGAAGCGTTTACTTTCCCATATCAACGATTCAGGAAAAAAAGCTTCATTTTTCGGCCAACTTCGCTCACCCAAGCAGACAACATTTCCAAAACTGATAGACATCCTCTCAGCCTCGTATTCTAAGGCCACAATCTTAATTTCAGCCTGAAAAGAAACAAACGTACAGTGCGACACTGCAATTTTATTGAATTAATACGGTACAAAGAATTGATTATCTGTCATCAAATCAGTCGTTCGACTGATCCTGATTGAAAAACCTGCAGAACAAAATCAGGATCACATAATCTTTCTTATCAGAAATCACTATCGTCTCACACGCGGGGCAATCTGCATCGAACGGAACACGTACGTCAACCAAATTTTTCCCCAGGGATCTGTCTGAACATCTAAACACGAGAACATCAAAGGATCGTCCTACATGCAGGCAGATGTTACGACGCTGCTGCTGCACGAAGTTAAACGACGGGGCCCGTCAGGTGGATCAAGAGGCACGTACGGTTTTAGCCACCTGCGAATAAGCGAAGCGCAGCACACGCGAGCGAGGATTTTTGATGCACATAGCCGATAGATCGAAAGCAGTCGTACAAGGGAGGGTGGACGACACAAAACCTATACACTGACGAAAATCCTTGTATACGAGGCTGTAACGACGTATTACGTAGAGCTACGTAACACAGGGAATGAGGGGAGGCGTGGCAGGGGGGAGCAACGAATTTAAATTAATTGATGACCGATCTTGTGCAAGACTCGTATCTCGTTAATTGGCAGCTTATCCGCGAGAGTCTCTCGTTAGTAGGGCCATTCAGAGCTTTTTCGTGCTGGTATACCTGTACGCGTACCGTTTCTGCGGGATACGGATAGTACATCGATACATTGCAGGAGCGTTTGCGTGTCACATTGTAACGCAGATGAACGCTCGATCCTTGCATGTGCACTTTGACATGTATATTTTCACGTACGCCACGGACAGCTTTATACTAGAATATGGACGAGTCCGTTGCCTGCTCGTCGAGATCCGCCCGTTAGTGCACAGGTGCACGTCGCTCGCTAATATGATGAGCTGAAGTTCTATCTAACAATCCGGTATATGCATATGGAAATGGTACGTTTAGCCGGCACCGTGTAACCGCGAATCAATTATTGCCGAACTGTTAAAGTAAAACATTTGATAAAATGCTATCATTGTGCCATTGTGTCAATGAAGCCATTTAAAGATGAAATTATCTACTATTAAAAAATGGAATGATTTAGGATTGAATACTGGCATGATCTATCATTTAAAAATTTAATGATTTACCATTCAAAAGTGGCATGGTCTACCATTAAAATGGAATGATTTACCATTTAAAAGTTGCATGGTTTATGATTTAAAAATTGCATTATTTACAGTGTCATGATCTATCATTAAAAATGGCATGATTTACGATTCAAAAGTGGCATGGTGTATCATTGAAAAATTGAATGTTTTACTATTCAAAAGTGGCATGGCCTGTCATTAACCAGTGAATGATTTATAGTGTCATAATCTAAATATCATTGACAAATGGAATGATTTACCGTTCAAATATGGCATGAATTACTATTAAAAAATACATGATTTACCATTAAAAAATGGGATGATCATCATTCAAAAACAACATGAACTAGAATTAAAACATGGCATGATTTGCCATCACAAAAATGGCACCATGAAGCTGATGATAATCCTACTACGTAACGACGTGTTAGGTTATCCTTCATTTGATCATCTCATTGAAAACTTGATACGTAATCACGTAGTAGAATCGTCCCCAACTTGGTGGAACTTCGAAGTACAAACCAACATTTCACAGCCACACATTACTTAAAACTTGGAAAAGTTCTCTCATACTCCTGAAATACATCTTTCAAAGGAGTAATCTCTGGTATGCCCCAAGGGTCGTCGTGAATCACTATGGCCTGCCTCGGAAGGGGTCGAAGTTTACAAACTCTCAATCAATGATAAATTTCCAATGCAATTATTCGAGTAATGATTTTCGTTGCTTTATTTCTCATTGAAAGACGCGGAGAGTTTCATGACTCGCGGTAGTAACTTAACTTGCATCTGGTTGAAGTCTATGTGAGGGGGATATAAAATTCCGGCACCGTGCACCGTTACGGAGTGCTCTTGAAGGCAAAATGTGGAAGAGATGAACGCGGCAGGAAAAAGAAATTGATTAGGCTATGTTCAAAGGTAATAATTGCAGCGACGATGCAAAAGCCGAGTATGCGCGACGATAAATTAACTTTTTTGTTTCTATACGATATCGTAGATATGGAGGCTTCGATAGGTTTCCTTTTCTATCCCTACCGTTATTGGAACTTCATCTTCGTCTAGTATCTCTCCCTCTCTCGCTCTCTCTAACTTCTACTGGCCGGTACACGGGGCAACAAATCGCAAATGATCGTCCATCGAGTGTGTATGTGTATACATTCACATAAGTAAAATATCCTCGTGATATACCTGTGTATGAGATTCAAGCCGGTAACGAGTCTCTCCCGATGATTTACGCTCTACCCTCTCTCGTGAAACTAATCTGTGTTTGTTTATTTATCCAGACACCATATGAAGGGGCGCGGGTTCGCGTTCGAGTGAGAGAAAAGCCAAGCGAAAAGAAGAAATATACCGTGGAGCTTCGAGAGCGATCTCCCTCCGTCTCTCCTGCTCTCCGAGCCACTCTTCCACTCTCTCTCTCTCTCTCTCTCTCTCTCTCTCTCTCTCTCTCTCTCTCTCTCTCTCTCTCTCTCTCTCTCTCTCTCTCTCTCTCTCTCTCTTCCTCTTTCTCCTTCCTATTTACTTTCGCGCCCGTTTCGTTGCCGTTGCTCTCATCTTGATTTAGGGTTTCGAGGTTTCGATACACTCGGCCACGAACCGCGAGTGTGTTTGCCGTATCGTTTGAATTTATTGCAACGCCCGTGTGCGTCTAACCGAGCCTCCCTCACCAAAGATATCCCCGGTCTCGCGCTATATTGGCTTAGCGCGTCTTCCGAAACTTCGCGCTCAGGCCTGGGGAACTTTGCGATTATTGGATGAAGGGACTTCCAAATGCACCTCAGTCCATCAATTTTGGAGAAGAATCGCAAAACTTCTGTGACATTGAAGCTGATTGGCCGAAGACGGTGGTCGTTATTACGAATGGACTCGATGAGAATTATCCGGTAGCTCATTTTCGTGACTGCCAGGACTCTTTGGATAACTGTCCATCTGCCTTAAGGCAATTTTTCACTAATTACATCGAAAAGCTCCCAGCTTGAACTGCCACGATTGAGCGGGATCGAAAGAAACGTTCTCTGTAAGCTGAAAGTTTTAAAATCGTCCCTGGTGTTCCGGGACGAGAATGCCGGCAAATCTCGCTAGAGGACCACACATCGAAGGGTGGCTGTGAATCTCTACGAGAAGCATAAATTGGTATAGATGGACCGTGGAGACGTTACGTTTATGAGCGATGGTGAATCTAGGGGGCCATAGCTTCGGTCCGGAAGATCCTCGGCGCAATTGGAGCGGAAAGAGAGGACGCGGTAGGCCGTGTGTGAAAGAGTACCAGAGAGCAAGAGGGCGAGACATCTTGGGGACAACCGCGTGATCATTAATTTTCGAAATACATTAATTTCCTGTAACCCTCACTGCTATATCTTCCTTCTTTTACTCGAAGAACGGCAATACTCGATTGCGTCGGTCAGACTTTGTCCAAAAGCTGGTGGCCACATGGCCGTAAGGTTCCACGATCGAGCACATACGGGGTTCGTAAAAATACTAAGATCCCGTACTTTTTCATCTCTCACTCTCGACCTTTTCATCCGTGCGCGCCCTTCGATCGTTACGAATGAGAATCTATCGCGAATGGACCACCGAGTTCATCCCGGCCCGTATGTTATTGGACCTTCCCAGTTGGGCGTCAAACTGGCAACTGTATTTTTGTATCAGCTCAAGTGAATTATCCAGCGATGTTGGAACCTTCCAGACCAACCTAGCATCATCCCCGTTTCATTTTTTCTCCATCTCTTTACGGTAACGAGAATGAAGCGCGGCTGTGGCCGCAGTGAGAAAGAAATGGACCGATGCTGAGACCACCCATGGTGCACCGTGAAGAACGAACCTCCCCGGCTGTGCTAAGTAGTCTTCGACGACTTCTTCTTCGTGGCTCAATAACTCTGACGCCACACTATCCCAGCTATTCAAACTGCTGTTCCTTTTTTCCTCACCCAACCAGCTTTACAACTGACTTTGATCCTCATGTGTGGAATACTCGAAATCAGTCTCTGGTCACGCCGTCCTTCTGTTCCACCCAATGGCGTCACGCTCGGTAAAAGGATTGCTAATTATCGAGCGTCACTATGGGTAGACAGGGATGTCGAAAGGTTCGTCTTGACGCTGAGTACTCGAGGGATCAATTACTTAGAACATTGTTTTCCGCTCGCGCCACGATCGAACCACAGCTGTCATTCTTTTTTTTCACTCTTTGGCTGCGTCTCAATTTGACGCCCTCCAGGAAAGCCATCTTCAAAATAACCCTCGTGAATATTCTCAGCCTCGTGCCTCGTTACGATCTCTCATCCTCATCCCGCTTACCTGCCAATATAGCTGGCATCTTCGCCAACTTAATTAATTGGCCATAATTCAAGAAAATCGTAAATCTTCGATCTCCCAAGTGGAGGCCACAGCTGCTACCCATAGTGTTGTATCACATGTAGTTACGCATACAAACGATGGATGTGAATACGACGTGGCTTCGGCGATGAATGAGAAGCTCGTAGGTGGCGATTGTCTCGTGGCCCACGCTCAAATCCTCGTGGGAGTATCATCGGAGTGAGCGTACTTTACGTAAGCAAATATCAGGAAGCCCTTCTTCCGTTCGCTTTGGTCGTCTCGGATCTTTGCGCGTATAAGTTGGGAAATTGCTCGGTGTATGCCAAAAGTCGAAAGATTGACGAGACGATAGTACACGGCGAGCACCGTGACTCAGAGTCTCCCAATGCATCGAAGCAGCGAACTCTTGATGCTTTTCGTCCGATCCCTTATACAGGTCTCATACTATCTTCGATTTCCCGTCAAATACAGTAACCCAAACCTGCCTCGGTAAAATACGTTCGAGTGCCTACATGTATGGACAATCTACGAATTTGGCTGTGAAGGAGAGGGAGCGAGAGCGGAGGAGGGAAAAACGGAAGCTTGAAGAGAGGCAGATTCGATGATTGGATTTATTAGTCTCGATGGTAACAATACGATTTACGGCCTCAAGGGATCCAGCTCGGTTACAAAAGGATTCGTCATTGACAACGGCAAGCGAAGGATCGCTCGCGGAAGTTGCGGACAATCTTGGATATCCTTTCGGCCGCAGCAACGATTTAGGGAAGCTCACTCAGCCAACCGGTACGTTGATCCTACGTGTGCATCCACAACACACCGATTACTCTTACCTATATACTTGTAGCCAAACACGTATTTGCCTGTTTGCGACTAGAGTTACTATCTGACCTTGGTAACAATCGAAATTTACATATTAGTCGGTGGTGGTACGTCCGCGAGTCTGCTCCCGAGACGGTACCGTTCCTCAGTCTGTTTCACTGTGAAACGGAAGTACGTCGCGGCCGAGTCCCGTAAGTCCCCGGAGCGATGAGCTCCGGGCTTTATCGTTGATTCCCGTCTCGCTGTGTCTTGACGCAATTCGCAACTATGTACACCGAGACTATTTTTTTTGTCAGACACCGCGCGTATACGGTGCCGAGCAGGCGCTTAAACGCCTGTGAGAGAGTATCATGGATCTTTGCGCTGATAGACGCTGCGATAAAACAGTAAACGAGCCTGGCCTGGCTTTCAAGTTTAGTTGCCTCAATTCAGTTGCTGCATAGTCTTCAGGCTGTGAGGCTACTAATCTATTTACCACTACTAATTTCGCCTACGATACGGAGCTGATGTATTGTGCAGTCATTTTAATCACGACACGAAGACGATGTGTATCTAGACTGACTGCAGTACCCGCCGGCTCGGGTCCTTTTCTTCTTCCCTCTTCTTTCCTCACCCGGTAAATTTAGAATAATCACACCGCAAGCCAAATATTTGGAAAGTACACTTGCTTATTTAATCGTGTATTCGGATAAACCCGGGAGCTCAAGCAACATATTCAACGATGACTCAATTGAACTCGTTGGCTGGTGACAAGACAGTCCATAAGACGGAATGTCATTCGGGTGATCTGACGTCAGGTCGGGATGGGATTTGAAGCGAGAGAAGGAATGATGTGGGGTTTTTTTAGATTTTGGTGAAGAGTAGAACTGTACTTTACCAGGATATGTGTCATCTAGGAGCTATTGCTATATTCACTTGTTCACTGTAGCAGGTTTTATTGTGGCCCCACTTCATATCTGCATCTCTGCTATATAATTTTTTCTTACACTGGTTTTATTTTAGACGGTATGTTGATATTTCCCTATCCAGGGAGTGGTTTCATTCTCACTACTTGTACACTTACGCTGGATTGCTCAGCGCCATGACGACCGATGGTAGACTAAAACCTGGCTGGGAAAGTGATTTCCAGATTGGAAAAAAAACTACATCAAAATATATTCAGTGGCTTGTTACTGGACCAATTGTGATCAATGCTAAAGGAAGGCATATGAAATAACTTCTCTTTTATAAGATGTACGAAATAAATTTATTGAATGCAATAGTGATAAGCGCCAACCATGTGCCATTAGTAAAAGTGACTTTCTTCCGAAAGATGATGATGATAGGCTGACACATTGAAGGGAAAATGATCCTAAAATTAGGAAAAGACCGCATGAAAAGTAGTTTAGTGGCTTGTCAGGTCCAGCGCCAATTGCGATCAATGTCGACCAAGTGCTATCAGCCAAAACGACTATTCTATAAGATATCTACGATAAACTGATTAAATTCAATACCTGTCTGGAAATTGTACCCATTATCTTTCAGCTTCCTGCTTACTAAATTTTCCGTTTTCTTTTGGCGTTCACTAGAACCACCGATAACTGGGAGGTCTTGTGGTCTCTAGCATTGAACACGTCACCCTACACGTGATATATTCCGTTGCATATATCCGTGACTACATACGTATACGCACGCGCGTCGTTTCGCTACACACTGGAGCAACGGCAACGCAATATGCACGGCTGTACAACCAGAAGAAATCGGAACAATGAGAACTTTCACAAATCTCGTCTGAGGGTCGCGTGGAGTCGGGGTTGCTCTCAACGGGGGTATAGCCAATAATCGCGCACAAACGAGTCCCTTTACCGTACATGCATGCGAGTGTGCAAACTCCTCGACATACTCGCAGTGTAGTGTTGTGTGTAAGAGAAAAGAAAATCTTTATGCTTCCACGGAGTTTTCGCACAGTTGCGGGAAGGGAAAAGATGTTCTTATAATTCTCGGTATAGCGAGATACTTCACAAGACACACCTATTGATTTTATATACCTGCCGACAGTGTACACTTGAGGTAAGAAAATCGCGCATGTTAGTCCACCAAAATGAGAAATGTTGGTGGCGATGTGTGTGTATGTTGCATTCATACATTATAGCTTGTGATAGAGGGGTCCATGAGGGAGGTGGGTGCTCTCTCTCACTCTCTGTCTCTCATTCTCTTGCCGCACTCTCTCTCTCTCTCTCTCTCTCTCTCTCTCTCTCTCTCTCTCTTCCTCTCTCTCTTTCTCTCTTCGTCTCCCAGTAGCCAGGGAGAAAATTCACGGCGAGGGGGCGGCACGACACACGGAATGAAATAAGCGCGCGCGGAGCCTCGTGTCGCGGTAATGGTACAATGGCACAAACCCTCTTTGCCCATACTACAGCAGAAACAGCAGAAGCAACAGTGGATTCCTCTGCGATTGCGTGTGGTCTCAATGGACGAGACCTGCTGCGCTGCACTCACCTCTTCTTTATCCTTTCCTCGTACCCTTCGTTCTCGTCCTTTACCAGCTCACTCCTCGTTTCTTTCTATCTCGGGCTATCTCTTCGGACCCTCGCTCGTTTTCCACCAACCAACTTCGAGACGTACGAGAATTATAATCCTAGCTGGCTTTATTTCGAGGTAGAGCTAAGTCGCGTACACTGGAAAAAAGGAAACGACTTTGGAAATGATCGCTGACCGTTTCCTTGGAATGGTCGCATTCACAATGATGCGTTTTTGCATTAGTAATGATAGGATTCTTGGGTAAAATAAACGGCTTAAACAATTTGCAATTGGCTTTCCATCCGGTGGAAGTTTGCCATTGAAACTCGAAATATAAATTATTGGTGATCGATCGGACATGTTGCTTGAAGTGTCTGTAGACAATACTTTACTGTCACCGAGCTTATCATTCTCTGGGTTGTTTATTCTTGAACACGGTATATTCGAGTGTTCCATCCTGTCTGCTACGAAAAAGAAGTTATTTATACATATACGCATATATACATATATAGACGGTAGGCACCCAACATTAGCCTGTTGATGCGTGGGTGAGACGAGAGTTCGCTTTCTCGACTCCCCGAGATGATCGATGATCCTGTTGGGTGTCAGTTCCAGCGACGCGACAAAGCAGACGCGTTAGCGAACGCCCTTCCCAAACCATCCGCACATTTTCACGAGATTCATTTCCTTCCTGTCCACGATTAGGAACTCGTTTCATAGTCAGCGCAGAATGAATTGCGCGCACGCTCTTACTCTACCTGCTATTCCATAGCGCGATCTTTTGAAACATTTGCCCGTTTCACATGTAGCTGCCATGAAACTGACCGTCGAATGATAAATCTCTGCCATCGACGACAGTGTCGCAGTTGCGGAAAGCAACCGGAGACACTCGCAAGTTCAATCCGACGATAAGTATTGATAGAGTTTTATAGCGATAGGTTTGATTTCTATTTGGATTCTGACTAGAGTCGTTAATAGTTCCAGATCAGGATCCTGGCTGAAATCCGATTTGCGAGCGTTACATTTCGCTCCCGGATCCGAACCAATATCCAACTGGATCCCCATTGAGAAGCCAGGATCCTAGTCCGAATTTGACTGTATCCACGACAATATTCCTGAACGGATAGCGGCAAAGATTCCTTCTCGACTGTACGCTCATGGATCCAAATAGAAACAAGTTGATAGAGCGCCATGAAGGCGCGAAATGCAAATAAAAAAAAAAGAAAACCAACTTGATGGGACATAGCGACTGTTACGTATACCTGTTCGAAGCAGTACGGGAGTCTGGGTCAGTCGATTCTCGAGACACAGTGTTGCGAGGGCATCCAAAGGGGCCCCGCAGCAGGGCGCTCATCCCAACCGCCAACTTTACAAACCTCTTTACAGATCGTTACTTCTCGTTCGCTTGGCGTGTTCGCGCAGCTGTGATCGGGGGGGCCCACTCGTAAATCGGTCCTAGGGAAATATCAGGCGCGCGCGTGCTTCCACGTTGTTCACAAAACTTCTGCCAGCATCTCCAATCGCTTCACGTCGATGTACAAACTCGTTGCTTTGCACCGCGACTTCGCTATGGTGGTACTATGTACCTGTGTAACGGGGAATGTTGAAGGGTTCAGGGAGAGGGGGGGACGTATCTCGAAACGCAGGTCCGAGTTCATGGGTCACAGTAAATATTAAAGCGAGCACCTGCTGAGTACGACGGACGATCGACAAACACTGGGGCGAGTGATCTGTACACTATATCTCTCGAAGATCCTTTCTCACGTAGTTCTTAGCGCGCATCTTATGCACTCGTGAATAGATGTACGATGCTTCCTCTTCCTCTCCTCTCTCTCTCTCTCTTTCTCTCTCTCGCTCTCTCTCTCTTGCTCTCTCGACTCGTGTATTTACGTACGCCGATACTATATACTTGGATAGCTCCAATGGGCCAACCAAAGCGTGCATCTCGCGAGATGTGCCCCTGGTGTCAAAGTGATTTAGGAAGGGTCGAGAAGGTTCGAAGAAGGGAAAAATAAACGAAAGAAAAACGAAATTCCGTGCATCTATGAGAACTTAGATTGCGAATTCGTCTCGCGAACAATTTGAAATTGTACACTTTGATACAATTCCGTTTCTAAACAAGGACGCGTATAGTTGGTTCTACTTTTCTTCGTGATCCATTTAATTGGTGCTGAAGGGTTCTGCTTTTGGCAATGCACAATAGTGCAAGATATATATTTGGTTTTCTTGCCCTTTCCAATTGAATTCTTTTCCTATCACTTTCTGCCCACATGTCCCTACTCAAACCTAACAACCGTTGCGTCCACAGCCATCTTGAGGCAGTATTCTAGTCTAGAGGGTTACATTTATGGGGTTTATACGGTCTTAATAAAAAAAAATTAAAAAAATATCCATAGTATCCATTTTTACAGTCGTTTTATTCATGTTTCAAGAACTTACAAAAAAAACATGAAAATTGAACCAGTTATGGGCCTCTAAATATGGTGAAAAAAAGGGTTGAGGCGGTTGGTATGATTCCAAAGCTCCCATTCATCTGAAACTGAAATGAAACCAATTTTCTTGATCAATAAGAATGTCATTGTGCCAGGTACCCAAAAGAAAACTACTTTAAGAAAATGCAAAAAAAAATCGATTTTTTTCAGATTTCTAGACTAGAATACTGCCTTCTACACTATACCCGTACCAGTACAGGCAGCCCTATATTCTTATGATTCTCTAGTGCTCAGACTTTTTACTCAAGTATTGACACAAAGGTCTCAGAAATATTAGCCTTTCGCTGACCGGTCGATGCGCCATCCGGTGCACGGCTCAGCGGTCACCGCTCCGTGTTTCGGCCATATACAACGCTGATTCACTCGAAGTAACGCCGGAGCCAAACCCGTCCATTCACCAATGGCTTATATATATATAAAGTCCCAAATGTTTATGCAGTATTAATTGTACAATTAAAATCTCGTGATCAGGCGTAGTAAACGTAATACTATATAAAAGAAATATATATATGTCTACGAGAAGCAAAGGGAGCCTTTCCATCTTGTACTTGAAAGCTGCGGACACCCTCAGGCTACCATAATTCAACGAGGAATTAATAACTCGAATCAATAGAGCCCATTCATCCCCTGTATCCGGACGGACTCATGTTCGCACATATATTGTATATATATAATATAAGTATGTAGACGTGCGAGGATGATGCGTCTATAATGAATGTTCGAAAGAATATTTATCGCTTCGATTTGGTATAGCAAAGATTTTTTTACCGTATCCAAGTATCCTCACGGTGTAGCGTTATATCGGTACACTTGTCTTTCATATACGTGCACAAAGTGACGTGAAAAGATGGACGGATATAGCGAACTACCGGTCATCTTGCCCACACGAAATGAAAATCAGAATCAAATCAATGACATAACATTGAGTGGAATTTGTGAAGTACCAAAGTGTTTGTTGCTTTATGATACTTGGCCATCTCGATTAACCTCTGCGAAGCGCGATCACATCTGAAATTTGATTTTTTGAGGTAGTCAAGGCAAAAACTGTTCTGCTCCGGAGATCCGTATTGCACACGAAACGCGCAGGAAGGGCGAAAGAAACGATACATCTGACGAGCCCGGGTGTGTATTCGGTCTCGTTGAAAAAAGAGAAATGAAGAAGTTTAGGTGACACATTGAGAAAACGAATGGTTTTGGGGCCTGTATATTGTGTGCGGTGGGGTGTTACATTACTCACAAGCTCCCGCGCATGCATAGCTCCTCGTGTTGCCCGAAATACAGGGCGTTGCGAGACCGCACCGTTCCTCGGTCCTCTATACCCTTCAGTCCTCTATACCCTTGTGGTATAGAGGACTGAACGGTGGCGGCATTCGCACCGCTCTAGGCCACAAATACTTTCAAGCCTTCTTGTATACATGTGACAAGGGGCATGGTGCCCAAAGTACCACATGTGTTGTATATGTGCATACCGCAAACTTGTGTCTTCAAAATCATTTGATTTTGAATTCATTTGATTTTAGTCGTTTGATTTTGAAGTCATTTGATGTTGACGTCGTTTCATTTTGAAGTGATTAGATTTTGAAGTCATTTGATATTTGTCATTTGATTTTGAAGTGATTTCATCTTGAAGTAATTTGATTTTGAGTTGATTTGATTGCGGAGTGATTTGATATTGAAGTAATTTAATTGTGAAGACATTTGATTTTGCAGTCATTTGATTTTGAAGTGATTTGATTTTGAAACCGTTTGCTTTTGAAGCCATTTGCTTTAAAGCCATTTAATTTTGAAGATATTCCAGTTTACGCCGCAGTCCTCATAGTAGCCTACTATCCCCATACTCCCTGCTACCTCAACGTCTTCAAAGCCACCTATAGATACATTTAAACGTATTAAATTTATCTGTATCTAAAGAACTATCCTGTCTCGAAAATCAAAGATTCACGTAAAAAAATTGAAAGGCGCGGGTTCACACCGACTGAGCCGACATAGCTTTAACAAAGATAGCTGATTTTCAGATTCCTCATGTTCTCCGAGCCGGCTGATATGTCGAAAGAGAGAAAAGTAACAACTGCTCTGTTACGAGATAAACAATTTCGATCTCTTCGTTTGCCCAGAATCTGATCGATCTAGGAGACAACTTGTCCTTATAGGGACCGTCCTCAAACTAGCCAAATGTGCAGACCGCCGAAATGTCATAGGTACAACGTGTTAAAGATATGTATTATTTCTCCACATATATATATATATATATATATATATATATATGCATATGTGCATTAATAATTTTAATTTTCCAATATTTGCATACAGAAAGAGCGCGTGTGATGTTCGGGTCTATAAAACTGGTTAACCCCGGCGGTCTCGGATCGTGAAACGACGCGGCCGTGAGATAGCTTTCGGTTCGGGACGCGCGAGCACACCTTACGGAAGTATAAATCTACCGACGGGTGGTCGATCGGAAAGGCCTTTTATGAAAGAGAGTGACGTACCGGTAACACCTTCTTCCGTAGAAACTACCGAGCCAAAGAAGCCGACCGCAGATCGTATGCGTACCATATATTTATTTACGAATAATGATCCGCGATCTTTTTTACGTGTACTTGGGCATTTGCACCAGCGGCTAATTTTGCTTGTGCTTCTTTGCGCGCTTTCGCACACTGTCCGAATCGTTAAAAACGATCGGGACAACTGGTCTTGAGCAGATTTGTTCGGGCATGTTCGGGGATAGTTTTGTTTTTTGGGTTAAGCAATCAACGTGTGGCTTATCAAGCAAGGGTATTTAGGAGTACCAATTGTCACTTTTCGTTACATCGAAAAATACTTTGGGTTTTGTTATTTTTCTATTCTATTTTAATAATTTTAATAATTGAATTACTTTGTAACAGATGACTTAAGTAATTAGTTACCAAAAGTACCTAATGTAATTAATTCCTTATGTAATTTAATTGAAAGTTAATCTAATCACAAATTAATCGATTATATATTAATTCGAATAAACGTGCTGGTCTAGTGGTTAGCGTGCTTGCCCCCAAACCATAACATCGGGTGATCGCGGAGGAACACTAACTATCCAAATGAAAATCGACTGGCAGTCGAAATGTTCGAAAAAAGGATTGTCCTAAAAGTTATGAATACGATGTTATTTAATACATGCTTAATGTTATTTATCGAAACAGACGAACATTATACGTCGTTAATTGGTCATATTGGTCAGTGTATTAAATTAAGTACATTTAGATGTGGCGACAATATCTTGTACTGTGTGATCAATGATTCAAAAGAATGTTCAATAAAACTACCTATTGTTATCTGTATTTTGTTTTTTTTTTGTATTTACCTAAAATATCGTTAAAAACACGAGATTAACATTACTTTCTTATTAAGTAGTTAATAGCTAAACAATATTTTGATTTTGTAGTTCAAACGAGATATAATTTATCACATTTTGGATCCAACTTTAGAAGATAAAATTTCATTTTCTCCTATATTATACCATAACTAGTAACAACGCAATTAAACAACAAAGTATTTTAATAGATTCGAATCTGATTACTTTGCAATTAAACACATTATAACAGATTTCATAATACGCCCTGAACAATTATAATTACAATGCAATGAAATACAATTCGATGAAATTACTTTGTAATAAAATGACTTCGTAACCAGATTAAGAATTGAATTACATTGTAATTACATTATACCCCTTTCTGTTATTAAGTAACCGCAGAAAGTTAACATGCAAGCATAAACAAAATGATGTACCCGTCGATTATTCGGAATTTTTCAACCAAAAGTATGGAATAATGCAGGCCGGGGAGGGGAGGGGGTTATGCTGCAAGAAATTGCAAGGGTTTCCAGCGACTCCGGAACCCCCGAAACGATCATACACGTACTGGTTCGACTTCTGGTCCAGCACCGGAATCCCACACGTGTTTACGTGTTCCGAAAGGCTGCAAGAGCGGAGCGGCGGGCAGTTATCCTCATAAAGAAAGAAGGAAGCGAACACGATACAGTGGCGCCAGGCCCTTGCGCTCTCTTGACACGCGATACGTCTGTGGGGGTGTTACCGCCAAGGGAATCCGCCACCTCGAATTCGACCAAACCTTCTTTTTTTTCTCGTAAGAGAAAGTCTGCGTTGGTTCAACGGAAGGGCTATGAAGGGCCGTCGCACTGTCGCGATCGGTAAGATCAGGGCGCAACGTACACTTTCGCATCTCCAATGAGCCTGCCCAGCTGAAGGTCTCTTATACGTTAATGACGCTTGGGAGGATGAAGGCTAGGCGTGTCGGAGAATTCGAGACATTTCCGAGGCCTGACTTCTTGGGGGACATTCATCATACGTGATCATCGAGTAGTGAAGGAAGCCGGCAGAATTTGGATGATCAACTGTAATGACGGAAAGCAGCGAAGTTGAGGTCGAGACAAACCGCACGCTCGAATTCTTGGAAACTCTACCGAAGAACCATTCCAATGGGCCAGATGATCTTACTCTGTGGAAGAAACTTCCACCGATGTTTTCTTCGGTACCCAAGTGGTTTTCTGACTGCAAGTACGTGTTGGACCCGGACGAACGCAATGCAGAAAAAAAAACATTTTTTCGTACAACCCGTGCGGAAAATTGGCAGGGTATACCTAACACAATTCGGGGCGTTTAATGAATTATTTGTGGGTTCCATAGTAGGGTTTTCCGTGAAAGAGCCGGACCGGGCCCCTATTAGGGAATGGTAGGGTAGGTACGTTGACTAAAACGATGATCAAGTACGAAGACCAAGTAAAGGCCTTTAAGGGGTGTAGTTGTAGATTCCCTAGTAGCGATTTCCCCAATACTACTAGACTTAGCTGTTATAGGGGCAAATCAGTATAAATTGCTTGACTAAAGAATTTGTGGCATAATAATTATCGAGACCGTTTAAATATAATCATTTAACTATGCGTTTAGTAGACGAGCTGTGATGCCTTGAACCATTACGCATGCAGTGCGTTCATTGGAACAACGCGGGATCAAACGTGTCAAAATGTGCGACAGAATTCTGAGCCTCAAAATGTATTGAAATAACACATTTATTTTTATCACAGTGCACACACACGCACGTACGCGTATGGCTACAATAATTTTTATGAGGCACCGGTGAGGCAATTTAAAAGGGCTTGATTATTTTACCTTCAATGGCCGTTGATAGCAAAGTGTGCCCATGTGAGGTTTCCAGACTAGGGCCTTACTAAAGTTGGAGAAAATTAAGATGGGCCCGATCAAAGCCCGAGTTCAATTTTCGCACAGGACACCGCCAATCATCTTTCCTCTCGTCTGCCACTTCCATGCTGATGCTCAAGATCGAGCTGTCTCTACCTGGACAAAAAAGAGACACATCCGGGCATTTACAACCCCCGACATAGTCAGCCAAGCTGTTTTTCATACATAAATTCTCGCTGTAGGTTCACGCCGAGCGGAGCGTACTTGCTAACGGGATAATAAAGCTATTCAATTTCACCGAAACGACGGAGATTACGGGGTCTCCCTGCGTTACGGGTTAGTCGGCCCCTCATAGTTGCCTGAATGGTCTGGAGGGTCTGACACCGGGGTCGCGTAGCAAATCTGCAATAGCAGTTTTGACAGGGCCCCCCTTATAAAGGACAAGGTCGAGGTTTATTTCATATATACATATATGGCGAATGGTGATTATGAAGACATTGGACTTCGAGGACCGTCCTCGTAGTGGCCCATTATCCCCATTCATGATATTATGTAAACCCCAATGTCTTCAGAATTATCGATACATAAATGTCGGCCTATCTATATAAAGCTATCAAGGACCCTTCTGTACCCAAAATCAACAATGCTTTTCCACGACGTCTATAGAAAATGATGGAGCTGATCCTTGGACATATATTCGCTCATTAGCTATTGATAATCTTCCTCGACACGGATTAAAGATCGCACATTCATCACGCGATTCCTCGTTCTTCGCTCTGATCTCACTTTTTTCAATACTCAAAGCCCAGCATCCCTTCGCCTCGACCTTACGCGTTTTGTCAAATAGGCTTCAGCGAGCCACGACATTTCTGATAAAACGACAACTTTTTCAAATGCAGCGATAAAGATCGTGTGTTATTTTAGTATTTCACACGCCCAGGCCCTTGTTATAAAGAAAGCTCCAATCGCAGGAATAACCATTACCGTGGAGCGTATTTTCGTCCTACCCTCGTCCTGGACGATCGACCCCCAGGGCCAGATAAGTATCTGTAGGTATCTGCTCCATGAAATCATCGCCCGATGTTACGTACCGTCTTTCGGAAAAAGAATGAAGAGGAAGAAAAAAACGACCGCGAGGGTGTAGAAATATAGTCATATAGTATGTATCGGAGGGAAGTGTATGCTTGTAGAAAAGGGGCGGAAGCGAGCGGGCAGGGCGAAGGGGAAGAAAAGAGAGGAAGAATGAAGACAGAGAGAGAGAGAGAGAGAGAGTGCGAGAGGGAGTACAGCGGAGCGAGGGGTGACTCGAGCACAAGAGAGGAGGCATGGGAATAGGCACGTTTCGAGTAACGAAGGTAATTTCATTCTTCGCGCTTGCGGAAGGGTGGAAGCAAAAGGGGCTAGGTATACTTATATATATACATACGAACGGTAGAAACGGTACGTGAGCAAGGCGGTAGGGGTTCGAATCCGAGAACGGCTGGAAACTGAGTAGAAATGGACGATGATGGAGCAGACTTGGGCGTAGGGTGATCCGATCCTACCAGCGGCCAAGCCTGCTATGACGAGCAGAAAAGAGGCTATTCCGATAACGGCGGTGTTGAGTTTCACAGGCGGAAAAGGAGATTTTGAAAATAACAAACTGGGCACATCCTCATCAGGGAGAGAGAGGGAAGAATAAAGAGAAAAAAACATGTTTTCCGCTTCGGAGGGATGATTTTCACGACGATGGTTCATTCGAGAAACAAGAACAATAGTTGTCAATAACTTGTGGAAGTTATGAGAGGTGGAATATTCAGCCCGCGCGTCTCTGTCGCCTTAGAAATAATAAAGCTCAGCCGGAAACAAATTGGTGAAGAAAATTCATGTTTCGTTGCGCGATTGAATAAACTGGTCTAGGGGCTGCAAAGACGCGCGTGTGAGGTCGTTTACAAATTCGTGGTTCCATTGGATCGTCCAATAGTGTAATTGTTCGGTGTGTACGGTACGATATTAAATGGCCCGGTTTTTCGTATGGGCGCGACGATGTATCGCTGTTGATACGCACCAACCCCGCCTTTAGGCTCGACCCTACCGGCCCATTTCCTCGATGTGTTTATAAACACACGTCACCCCACATTAACCGGCGGCGTACCTTTTGTCACGTGAGCTAGAGCGAGAGGCTTATTATGCTGTTTGATACACGCGCGCACACACTCGTGCATTTAACACGCTCGCGTTCAATGTACCGGAAAAAAGGCGGACAAAGAGAGAGAGAGAGAGAGAGAGAGGCAGGGGGCACTGATATTTATTCAAAGGACATTAGAATCACCGCAGATTGTGGTAGACATTGCGTGACCGAACGTGATTACCTTCCCTCGAATCTCTCGCTTATGCTAATTGTGTACTTTCCACATATAAACGTTACAACCTCGCGATTAGATCTGCCTAGCAATTGAATAGTATTTAACGTTTTTCCAAGTTCTCGCAACAGGGCACAAGTGGAAAAATTTGTTGCGACGACCAAGCACTGATTGGGGGCTGAACCCATCATCCGGTTGTCAAGATCATTCGATAAACACGTAGCCCAAAATTCCGAGGATTCGTCCGCGGCGGTAGTTCACAAATGTGCGAGTGTGCGAATTGGATTAGTACCCTCAGTAAACGTACCGTTTGCTCGTACGGCTTGGAACGGGTTGGCTGACCGACCGATAGGGGTGGTGAACCGGCAGGACGAACAAATGCGCATCGACCAATGCACGCGATAATTGATTGATTACGTCAACAGAGGGTCATGTTTGACGTTTATTTCGGATAAACACGCAGAAATTGTTGTAGGGATCCAATTGGATTCGCGTACTTGTTTCCACTTCGTGATAGGAATCCAATGGGTAAACGCATCGAATCCCTTTACTACAACGTCACACTCGTACAGTAAATTCCAATCAGGATTCCCCGTTGGAATCCAATGTACGAATCCAATTTAAATCCTCAAGAATTCTCACATTATTGAAAAGAAGCCGAAACGATTCTTGATGGATTCACATCGCATTCTGTACGTTGAATTTTCTTAACAAAATATATAAATATAAAAAATAGGTGGATCTTGAAAAAGTATAAATCTTGAATTAAAAAACGATATCTTGGAATTTAATTTGAATCACATGACTGAAATTCCACTGTAATTATCATTTGTTATTTATTTTACTATACTTCGACACAACATGACCCCACACGTACACGTTCACGAAGTGTGCCGGTTATGTTCCAATATGCCGAGTTTTTTTCGCGACCTTTTACATATTTTCGATACGAACATCGTAAGAATTCTCGAACTGCGGTCATCGGGGAAAAATGCACGATCCAATTGGATCCCAATGAGAACTCCCTAGTTGCGAGGTCCCCAACGAATTCCTATAGACATGTGAGTAGATCTTGGGACTGCCCAACGAATGTGTGCACGGGATTACGAAAGGATTTTTTTTTTGCTTGGGAGATCCAACAAATTCCGGTTGAGAATTTCAAATAAAAAATTATAAAACGCCATCAATCGGGAAATAGCGCGGAAACGACTTGGATTCTAATGTGGACTACCCACATGTGGCATCTTCATCTAATTTATGTAGGGATATGGGGACTTCCCAACATCCTACCATATCCGTATAAGACGGAGAGTGGCGCGAATTCCGCCCACCATCCTCGTAATACGTTAAGGTGTAAAATGTCGTAGGTGAGAGTTGTACTCCCAGCCTATAAAAGGCTAATGGGGCGAAGTGATGAGTACGTTTGAATGTAGTGATGGAATGCATGAGGCAAGAAGAAGGTTTAAGGGATGATGGTTGCGCCTGGTACTTGGTTAAATATATTGATGGCTGCTCGACGATTGGATGACGGAGCTTCGATTTTGCAAGCATCCCCTGCACGGCATTCCCTATGTATTGGAGCGACGGCCGCTCCACCCCAATTAGTGGCAACTTACAGCCTATCGAACCAACGGCAACCCTCCACCCTCGCTCTTCCCCCCCCCTGACGGTTATACCTCGCCGGTTTTCAGTCCTCACCCACGTCCTTCATCCCTCTCCTTTTCGCCCCCTTCCCGCCCTGTTGAACATTCGGTTGCCGGTTATTCGGTCCCGCACTCGGTTATTTCATGACGTCAGGGCATTCTCGATCTCCTGCTCTCGGGGAAACGCCAAAGCCGACGCTAACGAGCGCGCATGGAAGTCACGTGGAAGACACGGCTGTGAGCTGTGGGCCAGCCGATGCAGAGAGAGGGAGAGAGAGAGAGAGAGAGAGAGAGAGAGAGAGAGAGAGAGAGAGAGAGAGAGAGAGAGAGAGAGAATATTGTGGTGTGAGGCTGCGACGAACGATGTCGAGGTCTGCTCAATGTTCGTTTTCTCCGAGTCACGTGGATGTGACAGTTCGTGGATCAGTTCCATCCATCAGGAGATATTGTTTCCTCCCTTTGCTTCCCTCATGGCTTTGCATCTATACGTATATTTTTATTTATTTATTTCAATGTATCAACGGACCCATATCCTGATTTTGGTGAAAATCTATCAACCATCAGGTATGCAACACTCTAACCAGGAGGATTGGAACAAACAGGCCGTGTTGAAATGTCCCAATGGTGCTTAATGAGCCCATTTGATATAATTTCTATTTCTTATAATTAAGCTTCAGATTTACATCATCAAACATCTGTGGTGTTGGAGCCTCGGTTGTCAATAGCAGAATGTAGTCGGCGATTTAAAAAAATAGCCAAAAAAACATGACAATTGAAATACCGGACCGGGTGTGGGTAAATCGGCGGAAAAACGACTCCACGTCAGGCACAATAGAGAGTTAATGTCGCAATCAAGTATCATCCTGAAACCCGTTTGCTCCGAAAGCGTTGATCGCGATGGAAAAAAAAGACACTGGATGGTTCATACATGCGGCTAATTGCGGTGGCGATAAATTCACTTTACGTCCCCATTTTTTTTTTACCGCGATGGAGAGATATGGAGAAAGGGAGAACGTTGAATGATCGGACGACTCTCGAGGCCAAATTTTTACGACAAACAGCATTGCACGTGGCAGTTATGTGTATTTTATGCAAATCAAGGCGAAAAAGTTTGTGCTTGGCCCGGCGAGAAAATCAATGCACGAAGTTGGACCGAATAATCTTGGAGATTCAAGGAAGATTTTCTCCTCCCAAAGATTTCGCCAAATCGTCCAGAATCAAATTCGGATATCCATGATAATCCCAGTCGTAGCAAGACCACGAGTGGAATCCCAAGTGTATTCATCAATTGGCATAGAAACACGACCTTTATTTATCTATTACACGCCAGGCCGAATCGAATCGCAGGGATTACGCGTAGCATATGTCGGAGATTCGCGCGAGCCCACTGGGGGTTGCGGGAAGAGTGGCCTACCCCCCAATTAGGCGCACCCTCCGACGTGCATCACTCACGAAGGCTATACACGCACACGAGCATGAACACACACACGAGGAAGGGTAGCTAAGAACCAGCAGTGAGCAGCAATGCTACTGGAGCCTTCCCCAATTCGACCCCTCTACAATCCACACACCGTCGGAAACTACTTCATTACGCAGACAGCCGTGTTGACTTGTATTGTGCCACTGGGGCTGAAGGACCCGAAAGGATGAGAGAGGAGAGGGTAGGGGTAGGGAAAACAGAAGAAGATGGAGCTGTGCTCGGAAGCGCGAACACGAGCGAGAGAAGGGATATTGCAAAGAACACTATGAGTGTACATGGAGTATCTTTGGACCCTTCAAATAATATCTGTGACGAATCGCTTGCGCTTTCAACGTTCCCTTTTACTGGTGGCTATTCAATAGGCCTTCTTTCTCTTTCTCTCTCTCTCTCTCTCTCTCTCTCTCTCTCTCTCTCCGTCTCTCTCTCTCTCTCGCTCACTCGCTCTCTCCGCTGCCATACAATTGAAGCGTAAATATGCTACACGTGGGGTGCTCCGTCCGTCGAGGGCCACCACTATCATCATCATCATCATCGCCGGTCCAAGACTATCCCCGACTGCCGTGTATGATCATCGTGACGTACCGATCCGCAAAATCATGCTCTTCCTGCTATTTACGAGCTCGCAACACCTGCTCCGGTATGAATCTCGAGTGATCGGGTCTTTCAATAGCTGGTACCCCATACACTGCATTCGCGTAACATCTATGTACTACCGAGTCTCTCAATATTGATGGACTGCGAGAGAGAGCACTAAGGGGGGTTGAGATGACGCCTGGATGAAGCCTCGATGAAAAGAGGATACTCCAGTGGTGTCTCGATGGCACTAGGCTTTCGCAAAGTGGCAGCGTGTTGTATTAGGTCATTCAGGGAAAGCGTGTACTTTGAATAGAGCAGGAGATATTCGAGATCATTCAGGCGAACAAGACTGACAACCGAAACTGTGAGTACCCGCTTGGTCGACCAGTACTGCAAGAGGGTGGCCCATGAACTTCCGCATGGCTGCCTCGAGCATGTGCACGCGGGTGGACACTCATCCGATAATAACGACATCAGCCTAAAGGATTGACAGATATCTCATCTGAAGATGGAAAACGAAGTTCAGGTGTCATCTCGATGAGCTTCCTCAACCTGTCACCGTTTGATAACATTTGACAATATGTTGATTCTAGAATTCAGCATCAAAGCCATTGATAGGAACGCGAGAGTGGCTGAAAGCCGTGTACCCAACGATAAACACGGGAGCAACGATCATCACTGAAACCCTGCTAAGCGATAATGCAAATAAAGGGCCGAACAGGATCAAGGGGGAGCTGATAAATGCACATCACACTTTTGGAAGCAAAGCACATTGTATCGTCACAGCCTGAGTGCGAGTAATTTTTTAATCAAACACATTTTAATCTTTCGTGTTTACACGAGGGGAATCTTTCACTTGGTCTCAGAAGAGCTCACGCACTCTTCGCCAAAACCCTTCAGAGTCGGTCGTTTTCCATCAATCAGTTGAAGGCACTTACCAACCGCTATCGGTATCACGGTTTTCCGTTACGTTGTACAAGTTATAACCTGATTTACAATATCCAGTGGATGATAACTAGAACTCAAGGTTCAACATTGGTGAAAATCTGTCGAATATTTGTTGCTTTTAAGTTCCGTTGGATACATCGTGACCAATGGATGACGGGACAGGCCAAAGCCCCAGCGCATAATATCGTACCATCAGTTGCAGTTCAGTGGACCCGGCGATATGTTGTTATGACAACAAAGGGCTCGATTCGGTGGGTTTTCGTTTGACTCTTCGCCTCGTTCTCTCTTTGATGCGCGCGTCTGTGAGGTAGCGTGAAAGGGAAGTGGAGGCAACGCGACCATGTAGCTGATTAATGATGAAAGCGAAAATCATAGCCGTTGGTATATATATCTCTGTATCTATGTATATAAATATATAACGTCACGATTCAAGAGTCGATCATAAAGGCACCGTTTACCGAAGGCGCGTTGCCTAATCATTGCCTCGCTATAAATCAGTCCACTCTACACTCTTCTGTGTGGCATACAATACCATTTAATGTGTGCCCACACACACATTTTTACACAAATACATATACGGTTGTGCTTTTATTAAAGGCTTTGATGAAGAAACGCTGACGACGAGCTAGAAGGAGCGAGAGAGATTGGATTGCAAGCGGGGTGTCGTGAAAAAAGGCACTACGACTTTCATTCGTCACAGTGGCTCAGACATGTCATCAATGTTCCTTCAAATCTGACGTTCGCACGTTACATTTTTTTACCAGTGCAACACAAACTTATAAATATATATCTATCGCGAAGGAATCTGTGATCAACCGGAATCTTGCATAAATCGCGCGATAAATATTTTCAACAGACTTGTGTGTGTCTGTGTGTGGATGCTTGTTAATTTTAACCCGAGCTCGTGCGTACCAACTCTAAGCGTTGCGAGGCAGAAGTTTAAATAAGCAAGCGCGACGTGGAGAAAAATAATAATATCGGCGGATTAGAAAGGAACAAAAAGTTTCTACATTGTGCATACTCGTATACGTGTATGTATCCAGTGTACAAAACTCACTGGTTTTTCTTGTCGGTAAGCACAAGTCACTTGGTCACTGACCAATGAATACCCCACGTGCTCGCGCGCTTCTTTCGGAAGGTCCACAAAACACGCGTGTAATCCTAACAAGAGAAGCTAACGAAGAGACTAGCCGAGATCCTTTCGTTCTTTATCGTTGAGTCGCGGCTACCGCGGCTCGAGGAACGCCCGAGTTGACACGTTTCAATATTCGCTGCCTCACTCTCACCTATCTTCACACTTGTACAATCGAGAAAATCATTCCTATACGCGGATGAGGTGCGGAAACGAGCGGCAAGAAGAGAAGGGAAGAGAGAAAGCGAAACGGTCGTTAAAACGCCATTATTCCGGTTTATTAAGACGTAACTTGCAATAACGTTTTCGCATCATAGATTCGTAGTCAAACGACGTTGTACAAAGGAAACACACGGATCAAATAAGTACACCCGAAAATAAGAAAAAAAACATCGGAGTGGAACGGTGATGATGAAGGAGGTCATTTTTTTTTTATTTACCTCGCGATGTACCCATGCATCAATCATTTGTACTGGCCACTTTGAATTGTGAAAGCGGTACAGTAGCAAAAATGGACCATACGTCCTCCAGAGAAACGGTGACCCAAAGTCCCTACTGGATGTTGGTCCTTTGCGGTCCTGGTATGGCAATGCGTACCTGCGGGAAATTTTACATTATCCATACAGCATCTTTTTTTACCAGTCAACATAGGTAGAAATCGGTTGAAAAACTGTGCTGCAGATTTGGAGAATTCGTAGACTATTTCGGCGATTAATGACAACGACTCAGCCCCACCATTGTCGATGGGAAGTCCAACGACATTCATCCGAAATCGGTAGGGAATCGTTACCAGCGAATCAAGACGCAGGATTGGGTCTCTCCTTGCCGCCGAGAGAAACCTTCGCTCACGCCATTATTATTGTACACGTACTGGTACAACCTACGAGATTCATCGCAGGAATCACGTGATGATCGATTCGATGTCCTCCGTATCGCGGGTTGCGGTGAGCACCGGGAACGCAACGATTGCGGAAAAGTGGGTCAACTCGACGACGACCAAGTAACTATCGTTCGTTCCGATTCTTGCCTTTTTTTTATTCGTTAATTCTTAGTATTCCGTTGCAGCTAATACCGCGGCGAGAGAATATGGCACGTATAATAACAAGTGTACGGGGACCTGTTGGTCTTGTGAAACGAAAACTTGTTTCTGAGTGTACAAATGGTATACGCTTTGCGGAGGAAAATATTCCATTGATTGATGGTCTTTACAAATGTATTTCCCTCATCAGCGCTGCTGAAAAAAAAACGTCACCGAAAAAAAAATATAGGCAGCCGCGACGGATCGACATGCTCAGATTTTGCTGAATCGTTGCGACGCATATGAGGCAAAGTCGTCAAACGTGACTTGACTATTTCAAGCTTCGCTGAATAATATGCCATAAATTACATACACAGAGGTCTCTCGCGCCAGATCAATATCAATAATCTTTGGAATCGAGTAAAAATTACTTTTCCTCCTTTTTTTCGTTTAAAAGTACACATTATTACACGAAAGACACTTGAACGGATCCATTTGCGATGATGTAGAATTTTATGCAGCCTATACCAAAAAGTATAAACAACCGATGTAAAGGAGTTGTGTTCTTGCCATTTTTATATGATGGGCAATATGTCGGAGAGAAAGAGAGAGAGAGAGAGAGAGAGAGAGAGAGAGAGAGAGAGAGAGAGAGAGAGATTGATTGATTGATTGATATAGTTTATTATGCCCTAGTTAACTATGGGGCAAGTGTGTTAAATTATACAGAAAATGTTTCAACATTAATTGATTAATACTACAAAGAGAAAAAGATGTGAGCCTAACATAATGTGTTACGAAGTTGAGACCAGAAACAGAAATGTAATTTTAATATTTATGTAACGTTGATATTTGCGCACGAGGACTCGATACGGAAAATAATTGAATAGTAATAGTAATAAAGAAGTAAAGCATAAGGTTAAGGTCGATAGATACAAAATAAAATCAATATTTCGCGCCCGGGGACTCGATACAGAGATGATTGAAAAGTAATAATAATAAAGATAATAAAGTATAAGTATATTGAAAAGTAATAATAATAAAGATAAAATAAAGTATATTCAAAAGTAATAATAATAATAACGATAATAAAGGTTAAGGTCGATAGATACAAAATAAAATCAATATTTCGCGCCCGGGGACTCGATACAGAGATGATTGAAAAGTAATAATAATAAAGATAATAAAGTATAAGGTTTAATGGATACTCCGAATGGAGAGAAGGGGACTAGGCAGGACGACGATGAAGAGGGTCTTGCAAAGCGAACTCACACGAAGCACAACGGTTCAAACAGGACAACGATCAGAAATAACAAGCAAAGAAAAACCAGAGCATCTAATAGCGAAACTGAAGCGTCGCAAATGTAGATTTTTCTACTTCCAGTAGGTACGCGTGTAGCCTAGTCTTGAGAATCTCGCATGAGGTGGACCTGGTTACTCTCTCCGGCAGCGAAATCCACAACCGACTTGCGGAAATGGTTATAGAGCTACCATAAATGCTAGTCCTGTGCGGAGGAATGAGGAACGCGGGGCGCGGCCTACGCTCGGACAAACGGATCTCTTGATTTGTTAAAGAGAAAAGGTCTTCTATGTAGGTAGGAACAAGGTGATTAAGTACTTTGAAGGCCAGAATACCCAGAAAATACTTCCGCCTGCTTTTAACTGACAGCCAGTTTAAGCTGAGCCGAGAAGCTGTGACGTGGTCGAATCTACGCAAATCGAACACGAAGCGAGTGCAACAATTTAGAAGCCTTTCTAATTTGAGATTTAGAGTCTCGGGGAGATCATTGTAAATAACAGAGCAGTAATCGAGAATAGGGAAGATTAACGTTGAAACGAGGTTTGCTCTTAAACTTGAGGAGATGGAATTGCGATGGTATTTTAATTTGTGGAGAATCGAATGCACAGAACGACACACTGATGCTACTTGTTTGTCCCAAGATAAAGAAGTGTCAAAGAGTAGACCTAGGTTGCGACACTCGGTGACATAGGGTAAAATAATATTGTTTATTGCGATGTTGGGCAGCTCCTTAGAATTTACAGCTGAGAGCCGAGCTTTGCTGCCGAAGATCATGACCTTTGATTTGGCCAGGTTTAGCGACAACCCGTTTTTTACGGCAAATTCGTGAATGGCACGCGCTTCACCTCTCATGACTCTGAGCGATTCATGAAGTTGGTGGGGAGAACAGTGAGTATAGATCTGCATGTCATCCGCGAAGACGATGTGCTTCGAGTACCGCAGCCCAACCGCAATATCATTAATGAATAATGAGAAAAGTAGTGGTCCCAAGACGGAACATTGAGGGACGCCTTGGTTTGTGTAAAGCCAGGATGAGCATCCACCGCTTTGATCTAGTACGACTTGAGAACGATTTGAGAGGTAAGATTGAGTCCATTTGATCGCTAGCTGAGAAAAACCAATATGACGAAGTTTTCTGAGTAGAAGTAGGTGAGGAACCGTATCAAAGGCTTTGGAGAAATCGAATAAGATCAGAATGGTAAGGTTCCCATGGTCGATCTCTCGTCTAATGTCATCACTGACTTTCGCCAAGGCTGTCTGAGTGGAAAAACCCGCTCTGTATGCGGATTGCATAGGGTCAATCACATCATGCGAATCAAGGTATGCTTGGATCTGATCTTTTACAATGCGCTCAAAAAGTTTAGAAATTTCCGATAAATGAGCTATCGGCCGGGTGTCAGACGGAGAAGATGGAGATCGGGACTTTAGTAAAGGACGAATAAAGACCTTTCTCCACTCGGACGGGAAATGACCCGAACTGATTGAGAGACTGAAGATAGTCGCCAGGCAATCCGCTAAGAGGGGCATGGCCTTGGATAAGCTGAACAGTGAGATGCCGTCTGGACCTGAGTCCAAAGAGGAAGATCGAAGGGTCTCTAAGTAGCGGCGAACAGTGGAACTGTCGATGGCCGAAAAAGAAAAGTTTGGTTCACGAGAAGGAATAGAGGGGTCAATGAGTAAAATAGAAGCATCAACGTCGTCGTCGTGGAGGTCGGAAGAAAGAGAAATAGAAGCATAGAATGAGTTTAATTCGTCGGGGGAAAAAAAGTTTAGAGGAGATGAGAGAGAAGTTTTAACGAGGCCTAGACGCGAGAGCTCTTTCCAGAGAGACGCAGGGTCTTTGATGGCAGTTAATCTGGCTCGGTGGAAGTCTTGTTTTGCGCGTTTGATGTCACGAGTAAGGGTGTCCCTCTGCTTCCTGTATTGAGCCCAGCTTAGGAGACAGTTCGTACGTTTGGCTGAACGGTACAACTGGTCATGGGTGCGCATGCGAAGTTTGAGGTTTGAAGTGAGCCAAGGAGCAGGTGGTCGAGAGGCCGTGAAAGATTTCCACGGAGCGTGAAGGTCCATAGCGTGGTTAAGTAAATTACTGCAATTTGTTACCATGAGGTTTAAGTTTTCTGCGGAGTTCAAATGGTGAGCCGGTATGAGTAAGTCCATCCCTGAGCTGATGGTATCGGAATAGCGGTCCTCATTAAATGAGGCGATGCAGCGTCGCTTGAAAAGACGTGAAACTCTTGTTGTTGATCCAAAAATGTAGGAGAATTCAAGAAGGTCATGACCATTAATAAATGGAGATGACGATCTTGGTACGGCAGAAACTTTGGTGAGATCATTTACTAGGACAACATCTAACCAGGAGTCGCATGTCGAAGTGTGGAAAGAGGCACCGGTATCTAGAATGGATAAAGTCGATGAGAAAACAAAATTCCGCAGATAATTCGCTTCAAAGTTTTCGCCCGAGAGGTTACAATTTAGGTCTCCGACAATTATGATGTTTTTGTATAGGTGGGAGAAATTATAGAGATCAGTTGAAAAATCAGCAAGCAGTAGCCCCTTGGGTCTCCTGTAAATCGACGTGAGCAACAAGGAATCGGCACCTTCTTGAAGAATACTTAGCATGAGATATTCGGGTGAGTTAGAGAAAAGACTAGGCGAAGTCGCCAAGATGCGAGCTTTGAGAGAGCAGTGAACGTAGACCGCTACACCGCCTCCCTCCTTTCCCTCTCTGTCATTTCGCAACAGGAAGTAACCATCAATAGAAATAAGGGAGTCTTGAATGTGAGAGTGCAACCAGGTCTCACTGATGGAAATAATATGGTACTTGCGCGAAAATACATGCAGCCTAATGAAGTCAATATGTGCAAGCAAGGAGTTGGCGTTAAATTGAGCGATGTTAAGAGTTGCGTTCGTATTTGAGTGAGAATTGATCAAAGACGATGTACTTAAGGATGTCGAGACAGGTAAGTTTGGGATGACTTGTGTAGGCTTGGGAAGTCACAAATTTGCCAAATCGGTTTCACACCTAATCTGCATTCTCGGTTCGCCCTCCGATTTCCTGATGAAAATTCCGCCATCTCTATACCAAATGTATTTGAAACCAAGTTCAGAAGCTTTCTTTTTTGTTGCTTGAAGCAGTTTGTATGTTCCAGAAGGAAGCATCTCATTCACGAAAATATTAAAGTTTTTAATGGCGTTTGGGGAGTCTTGAAAAATTTCCGACCATTTCAAGTCACGTTTTTCGCGCTTTCTTTTGATGAGAGTTCTTCTGATAGCGTTTGATGTTAGGGATACTACATAGGACATCCGACGCAGCGTGTCAGGCGCCATTTGACCAACAGTACGAGAGGAGCGCGTGGGGAGCGCACGAACGTCCAGTATGTGTGGTACGAGATCGGCTGCACCAATGTCAGTGAATAGAGATTTGACTAGGTCTAATGGTGTAAGCAAATTTTGGGATGGGACGCCTGAAACGACGATATCGCTGTCGGTACTTGAAATCGAATCGAGGCTCTCGCGTAAAGTTGCTATCTCTGAACGCAATTCGCTTATGGTTGCTATCTCTGTGCGAAGTTCATTATTTACGGCCTCAAGGTGAGAAATTCTAGTGGTATGATCACTGACAGCAGCATCGATAGCCGGGATCTTTTCGAGTATGCATCTAAATTCACTGTTGGTAGCTTCTTGGCATTTACTGAAACCTGAGATCATGTTTATGATGGTACGAAGCATGTCGCTAGAGTGTGACTCGAAACATTGCGAGGAAGACGCTAAAGGCGCATCACTATAAACCTCGACTTGTGGTTCATCAAATTCGGTTTGGGGGCGAGCACGAACTAAAGAGTCTGCCGATAATTCGTCAGCATTTTTCGCAAAACTAATCTTGCAACATTCGCGCGCCATGGACGAGACTAGATACAGTTTGCAGCAACCGGGGTGAAAAGCGCGGCTGCAGCAGGTGCATTCTTTGTAAATGCCCGCTATACTTTTTGAGCATTTGAAGCAAAGCCTATCCATGGCGGGGGAATGACACCAACTGTGTTTCCCAATAGTAGACTGATCGATAAAGTCGTGAAGATTGAGGATAAAGATAATAAGATACCGATCGATGATAAGAGCGATGTGCGCAGCGATCCGTCAGTTTTTGCGCGAAGGCGTACGAAGGCTTTTCACCGTAGCGTAGACCTCCCTGCGATAGGGCGAGGGGCGAGGCGACGATGCGGTGACACTGCCGAACCACGTGGTAGATGGAAGACGGAGCTCGTGTAACGGCAAAATTTATCAAGCGTGAACGATGATGGACGAGACGTGCGGGTGAGCAGAGATGACCAAGTCACGTGAGCAGAGTGAGAAGGAGGCGCGAGCGTTGTCGGAAACCGCCGAGGATGGCCGAAGTGCGTCGGGGCTGCGGTCGATGTTTACATAGTCCGTCGCCCGTTTGATCGAAATTCGGAGACGTGCGTATAGAGATGCTCGGAGCTCGATGTGTAGGTGTGTTGTGATCAAGATGGTGTGGAGTAGAGAGATCTCGCACGCTCATGCGCAGTAGGGGACAAGAGCAACCGTAAGCATCGATCGAAGGCGAATAATGCGATCCACGAGATCCGAGAATTTTTCGACACGAAAAACTGACGTTACAGCCGCGCAGAGAAACCCACAGTGCCGGATGCAACACAAGGTTAGAGCAAAAGGTTGCGTGCTCACTCTGTGAAGAAAAAAACGGCCCGAAGGCAGCTTGCGGCAAAAACAGGTCGGAAAAATATGGAGCTCCAAAAATTGTGCGTGTAGCCGTACTCACCGTGTAGCAGTAGAGAGAGAGAGAGAGAGAGAGAGAGAGAGAGAGAGAGAGAGAGAGAGAGAGAGAGAGAGAGAGAGAGAGAGAGAGAGAGCGAGAGCGAGAGCGAGAGCGAGAGCGAGAGCGAGAGCGAGAGCGAGAGCGAGAGCGAGAGCGAGAGCGAGAGCGAGAGCGAGAGCGAGAGCGAGAGCGAGAGCGAGAGCGAGAGAGAGAGAGCGAGGGAGAGGGAGAGGGAGAGGGAGAGGGAGAGGGAGAGGGAGAGGGAGAGGGAGAGGGAGAGGGAGAGGGAGAGGGAGAGAGAGGGAGAGAGAGAGAGAGAGAGAGAGAGAGAGAGAGATTGATTGATTGATTGATTGATTGATTGATTGATTGGATTTAATATGCCCTAGTTTACAACTTACAAGGAACATCACTTTGGTGTTCCCCTCCGATTTTGTTGAAACTTTTTTATGTGGAAGAGTATTAAAAACTAAGAGACACGTTTTTTTTTATCTGCGGAAAAACGGTTTTAAGGGGTGAAACGCACCCTCAAAAATGGGGATGTTTTTCGTTTTTCGTCGATAACGTTTTAACGGTACGAGATATAAAAAAATGTCAAATAGCAACAACCTTTATTTTTTCGCGTACTATACATTGGAGATGAGAACGATGCAGATAACGACAAATTTCATATTGTTTATAGCAAAAATGCATTTTTTTCATACGTATCTCCGAGAATTTTGAATCGATTGGGGTGTAAGTTTGCGTACATGTAGAGGATGGAAAAGTAGCGGATACGTGTTTTT
>OZ010714.1:7999446-8067902 GCA_963932345.1 Ophion ventricosus | reverse complement strand
AAAGAGAAAGAGAGAGAGAGAGAGAGAGAGAGAGAGAGAGAGAGAGAGAGAGAGAGAGAGAGAGAGAGAGGGAGAGAGAGAGAGAGAGAGAGAGAGAGAGAGAGAGAGAGGGAGAGAGAGAGAGAGAGAGAGAGAGAGAGAGAGAGAGATGAGGGAAGAACGAATAACCGGCCATTAGGTTGTATGTGCAAGGCGACGGAGTTGACACGAGAGGGCCGATCGTTGAAAAGGACTACCTGGACTATGCAGCCAAGAAAGATACGAGCTTATACTTGTATATATCAAAGAGTTATGACGTGCGACCAGCTCGCAACCATCCAGCACAGCAGCTCTGAAATATCTCGAAAGAGAGCCGCGCTTCGGCCGGTACAGCATTTAATAGCGCGGCGAACCGCCTCGTGTACCTCTATTACTCGGCGAATTCTTTCATCGGGAATATCTACCATCCTTTGATCACCCATCGCCTTTTTCCCGTCTCTTGCTCAGCACGGAAGATCACAGTCATCTGTAAATGCTTCGTCTGTTCGCGCTGCGGGGATACCTGCTTCAACGCCTCGCTTCTCAACATCTTCACTCGATTGCAATACACTTGATTTACACTTGATTCGAATCAAGTAGTGCATTGGCCAACCGCGTTTTCTGCAATTTCGCCTGCTCTGGCGTCTTCCGCGTCTGCGATTCCTTTTGAAGTGCTAATCCAGATTGCGATGCAACTTCAAAAACGTACCTGTTTTTTGAGTGTTGTTCCGCAGTTATCTGCAAATTGTTGATTGTTGGTAATGTTGATTTGAATTCCATTGGCGGCTGGTTGAATGATAATGTTCTTCGGGTTTGTTCGAGATGTCAACTGGCTGGATGAATATATTCTTAAGACTTGATTGGGTGGCGATACTGCTAAACCCCAAAGTACTTTCTGCATATGTTGATATGTCTACGTAATATCATTCAGCATATTTCCAATCTCAACGCTCTGACGCTCTCTTTTTCTTTTATAGACGTTTCCATGCAGTTTCCTCGCCCAATTTATGGTATTATTGATCTCCCTAGAAATGCTAGATCTTCATTCTCTTTTGATCTCTCTTGGCGCAATGAGAAAAGAAAGTCGGACGCTTTCGCGTCGAATTGTATTTCGCAACATCACTGATGCTACATTGCACAATGAATGAACATTCCGATTAGAGTTAATGTTAGCAGGCTGGCCTCACATTTAATCCGGGTCTGAACACGCTGTAGGTTCGAAGACCTTACTTACGGTCTGCCTTCATTTCCCTGATTCGGCTGGTTTCAGGCGATAGTCAGGCAAACAGATTTAGGGTTTGCATGAATTCGCCTGATCCAGCTATCTTCAGGCAATTATCAACGTTTAGCGCCTTTTACGTGCTTTACCTCTTGCCAAAGACTAGACGAACTGTATATATTAGCGCGTCGTCAAACCGTTGAGACTACTATCCGCGCCATGCATGAATTCTTACATATAACGTGTACATTGTAAATGATATGGAAAAGAAAAGCGGACAAAAAATTGCACAACGATTGCGTCTGCATCAATGGCGAGCACTGAATAACGAAAAAAGACAGAATAATACAGCAGCTGGTTAGTGAAACGAGTTCTTTAGCTTAGCTTTTTCAGTGACATTTACAATTCTTAAGTATCTATAACTATAAATTAATCAAACATCAAATCATATCCATTGGTTAAAATATTCATTTTATGAAATATTAGACAGAACCAAAATACAGACCAAAATGTTCAACCGCTGTCCATTGTCGGCTTCAATCCAATACAGAGCTGACAAACAGCTCTGTATTGCGCGATACTTTTTATTTCAGGAATAAATAAGGCGCCCTGGACAGGCTTTGATTTTCCACCATGACCAGGCCGAAGTCAGGCATTGCATTTCAAAGCTGATCAGGGTTTGTTGAAAAATCCTGATCAAGGCCGGAAAAAGAAATCAGGATTCCTGATTTTCCCATCACAGTGATTGTCCGCCCTCTATCCTTTCCAAAGAAGAACGGTCCGTTGCTGGACAATTTTTCAGCTGAAGAAAGAAATAGTATCGAATAATGAAGACAGAAAAGGAATCTCAGGCTTTTTGGACTGAGATGGGGAGAAAAAGAGTAGAGCTGCGAGGGTGAGAGAAGAAAACAGAAAGAGGGAGGCAGGCCATGGACCACGCAAGGTATGTGACACATGTTTGGATTAAACACGCAACGGAACGGAAGCAAACAAATCTCCGTGAGTGTTTGTTTGCTAAACGATGTACGTGTATATATATACACATTTTTTTCTTACTTGAAGCACGGTGAACCGTCATGATTACAGCTTTGGTACTTTCTCGCGTTCCTTGTTTCTCTTTGAAGACCAGAAGAGCGCCATTATTACCGGTTGCCGGATTCCTGGTAATTTCTTTGCTCCCAGAAGAGGATCCAAGAGCAAAGGAACAACAATGCGATGGGGCCCTCACGAGTTTTCGGTAGAAACAACGATTCTTCGGTTTAACGCCGCGTGTCCCTGCAAGCCGTAACACGCAAGGATAATTTGGAGAGCGCGGTTTCAAACGCGAGATCACGATCAATCGGCAGTCTCTGCCTACATCATTTATACACATTCGGCAAAACATCCGACATTTGGTAAACAAAAATAACTGAGATTCTTCAGAGGATCTTGTAATATAAATGATGTAAAATCGTAATCTTCATCCATTCTGAACAATAAATTGCGGTTTTTTTTCAAGTAGAAACTGCGACATTCAAAAATTTAATTCGAATATATATAAATACACCAGATGTATCGCTAAAGTATAATCATTAAAAAATTTCCCTTAATATTAACTGTACACGAAAAAGTTACAGAAAACGCGTAGCAGGCTCGTCAAGAGTTAAATTTTCGGCGGCTCTGTTTTTTTTTTAACTGAGCCGTTCAGCTGATGTCAAGATGATTTTCAAAATAAGGATTTCAATTGCAATACCTTTTTTCCCACTTATTTTGATCCAAACCCTAACCATTCACATACGTTCGGATGACCTTGACATAAGAAAAAAATTAATAAAACAGGCATAATCTCGAGGCGACCAATGGACAAGGTATTTCCGGAAGCGAGCAATAATTTTGATCGAATAACGTGTTCAACGTGTTCCCTATTAGGTGCATAAAATTTTTCGATCCGAAGATAGAGATGATGAAGAGAACCTCGTGAGTCGCGCGCGGGAATACTTCCAATACACAAAATGCATCGACATATAGCACATAGAGGCTGTCGAGGGACTTTCGATTTCTCGTTAACTCTCAAATAATGGAACGCTCGAGGGTTGCGCAGACACACGCCCGTCCGCGTACACAGGTATACTTATATATATTTATATATATGTATATAATAATAATGAGGATACGTTTTCATACGTATGTATTAACGGACGTTCGGTTCATCGCAAAAGTTGCTTCGGTGCCTATAGCACGCGGGTCCAAGCTTACACACATCCTGCCATCAATATTGGCCGTTGACAACTCGCCGGTGCTAGGAACCGTACCTCTCAACCCTGTCAGCGTATTCTCTCTCTCTCTCTCTCTCTCTCTCTCTCTCTCTCTCTCTCTCTCTCTCTCACGAGCAAAAGAATATTTAGTGATACTCGCCCGGAGCATATCTACACACGATGCAAGACCGAGAAAGAGAGAGGATGAATCCGCAGGCTAACGCGCCTCCTCTCGTGTCTGTCTACGTACGAGATGGTGCCAATATGGAATCCCAAGCAAATTTCAACCACCAAGCCACATTAATCTCCACAAGTGTATATTTAGGTCCGTCGTCTAGTTTGATGGGACGAAAAAATTAATTTTTTGAATGGCATTTTCATTTTCTTCCGAATACTTTCATTTCTAAGCCTATAAAAAATTCGATAAATTACCCGAGTTATAGTCGGGTAATTTTTACCCGCAGGGCCTATAACTCGGCAAATTTTCGATGGACCGACTTGAAATTTCCAGAGAATTTTTTTGACGGGTTATATTTTGAGAATCTGTCAAAGAACAAAGGTCGATATTTTCAAAGAATGTCAAGCAGGTGTAAGCCCTTAAAACAAAAGACTCTCCCGTACGACGTGACATACAAGTCCAAGGAAACACTTTGAACAACGATATTTTCAGACTGTTTGGTGTGGTCCAATTTTCCACCAACTTCTTCGCATTCGTGCGCGTTTGACGCAGGCGCGAGGACCTCTAGTTGCACTTTTTTAAAATTACAGAACAGTTGTGATCCCAATACCAACTATTCATTTTTCACAATTTAGGTCTGCCCTCTAAATAGCCGAATGTGTCAATGGCCAACATTCCATAGATATCTATAGCTGTTTTGTGACCAGACGAATAAAAACAAGAAGCCTTCATTTTGGGGACAGGACAGTTCTTGAAATTACTTTTATGCAAATATACTTGTATCTATCTAAAATCGGGTTTGGAGAAGTTGGGGCTTGTCTTTCGTTGAGTATGCGACTCAAAGACTGTGAGGACGGTCCTTAAAGTTCAATGTCTTCAAAGTTATCATCTTTCTATATATACATGTATATATAAAGGTATTTTTTATATACCAAAAGGGTTATAGTAGGAAGATCAATGTATATGTGCGAGAATCTCGTTCTCTCGAGCATTTAACGCGTTAACCAACACAGACCTTCCCCATTCGACTCAGTGACGTATGGGCCACGGTAAATAAACTATTAATATTATGGTAACGTCACGCATTCCTATCCATATTGGCTCTTCGCTCTCGCGCACGACTAGCGCGAGCACCTTTGGCGCCCGATGCTCATTTCTATATACATATATATATATATATATATATATATATATACTCCACACGAGAAGAAGGAACGAGAGAGTGCGATTTTCTTCTCTCGCTCCTTTCTACCTGTATTTGAAATGAGACTGACCGAAGATTTACAAGTAGTTGAACAAATACGTAAATTATACCACGCGAACTAATGGCTCGGGAAAGAGAGAAAAGAAATAGAAAATGACGTTCAGCGTGTTCGAGCGATCGAGGATTATTGCACTTCCGGTGCAATTTCAATAATCAATGCAATATTAAATGAACGAAAGTATATTTATAAATTTATTGTAAATTTTATTTATTTATTTATTTATAACGAGTACATGTATAAATTTCATCTTGGAAAATTTGTATCTGTGGACTCGCCTGACATTGCTCATTTCGACGATTTGACTTGGTACTGCAATCTTTGGGAATGACACAGCGAAATATAAATCGTGTCATGACTGCAAAGGTACTATGTACTCGTTCTTCATATATCTACAGTCACGAAGCAAAAAAAAAAACATTTTTTAAATATTTCTTCTATCTTCCGTATTTTTTTTTTCTTTCAATTGTTATTATTATATTATTATAAGCGAGTCGAGATTATTCAATTAGTTTGGTTTCGTTTGGCTCCGAATTGACGAACTTTTGGGAACGATCGAAAAAAACAGTTTCGAGCAAATATCGGATCATGGTTTGATTATGGGGAGTGTATCATGGCCAAGGACCAAAAGGACATTCGAGCTTGTGGACGATCTGCTACCGCAGGATATACTTGGAGTTTGTACGGATGAGTTTATGTGGCGCGCGCAAAACTCACGTAGCTGAAAGTTAAACCGTAAAGAGATGCGAGGCAATCAATGCGCCATCAACTTGCCTCGATTTACGACCACGTCGTCACGAGAAGCTATTCCGCGGCGTTTGGTTCCTCCTGTTGGCTCTCGCTGTTTTTTTTTGTTTTTTTTTTTTTTCATTTATATTAGCCCAGTGTACACAAACACACACATAAAGCTGTATAGATTTTTCGAAGCAGGCCTCGATCGTCCTTTTCCGCTCGCCGTATATAGCCATCCCTTAATTTCTCGCTCTCTGCGCCCACGGGCCATTCTCAAAAAAGAATCATTTCAATTTACTAGCCTTACTTCGTTCCTTACCAACGGCCTACCATATCCCAAAGTACACGTACACACACGTGCTACACACTTATCGTATTGTTGAATTCCATATTTATACCGGTATCTCACTTCGTACACAATGAAATCATAATTGCGTGCTTGAATTGTGAGAAAAAGCAAATACGTGGGTATGTCGAAAAAGGGCGAGACAATTAATGGGCACTCTATACTGATTGGTGACAATTTGGAATGGAAAAAAGTGGCTTTAATTTAGTCTGGCCAATTTTTTTTTTTTTTGTAATTATAAGCATGTCAGTTCTTATATTAGGTTGGCACATAAGTAGTTAATGAGCAATTATATAGAAAATATATTTTATTTTTCAATTGAATAATTACAATCGATTATCAGAAATATAATTATCATTGTTATTTATTGCTCGCCTTCATCGTGCAGGCAAAGCCCTTTCGCCCTCGAAGCTTCTAGATGATACTACAAAAATTCTTAAAGATCCAGACAAATCGCTCATTACTTACTAGGTGTATAAATGAAGTAATGAGACTGGCAACGTAGTGTTCGATCTGCCAACACTTGGGACGCGGGACTTGGAGTGGCAGGTGAACATGTGATACGCCTACAGTACGAGTTTCAACTCGCTAGAGTCATTTGCTTGTCCGTAGCAATTTTTTTTTTTTCGTGAAAAAGTTTTTTTTAGTGCGTTCTAAAAATGAGTTACAGCAATTTCGAGCAACGGTGTGCTTTCAAGTTTTGCTTCAGACGTAGGCACAGTGCAACGGAAACTTTTGCAAAACTTCAGCAGGCCTACGGAGACAGTGTTTTGTCAAGGGCCCAGGTTGTTCGATGGTTTAAGGTATTTTCAGAAGGAAGAGGGTCGATTGAAGATGAATCACGCAGCGCAAGGCCTTCATCTTTAAGAACTGATGAAAATGTCGACAGAATTGGGGATCTTGTGCGTTCAGATCGTCGGTTGACAGTCAGCATGATCGGGGAAAAGTTGAATTTGACTCACACCACGGTTCATCAGATTTTGACCACTGAATTACGGATGAGAAAAATTGCTGCCATACAGCAATTTCAATAAACAAGTATCTCCTGACTTGAGTACTTGTGACTTTCTTCCTCTTCCTGAGATTGAAGAATCACCTCAAGGGACGTCATTTTGGGACACTCGAAAATATTCAAATGGCTGTAACCGACCAGCTGAAGGCTATTCCAGTATTCGAGTTCCAGCACTGCTATAAGGATTGGAAGAACCATCTCCAGCGCTGTGTGGCTTTCCAAAGAAGTTATTTTGAGGAAGAAAATATTGATTTGTCATTTTATTCGAATAAAAAAAAGAAAAAAATCAGTCTCTTTACTTTATTTACACACCTCGTATGTGGCCACCTAATACATACTACGCGAGGATCGTTGTTACTTATACCTGAGTTATTGAAAAAACAATACAATTGCATTGGCACTGAATTAGTAATATATGAATAATATTTATAGATTTTTTAAATATTGCATTTAAAAAATATAGTATTTATCGATGGGTGGCGTACATCAAACTCATTTTTATGTACCATTCATTTACTATGAATTATAATATTTATTTTTGTATACCTGTGACTTATGCTTATTACACCCAATTCTAGCTCGTCGAATATTAAAAATGTCCACATCTATTACCGGTTTTTATAAATTATCAAAAACCAAAAAAAAAACATATATGATGTCTTATTATTATAGTTATCGTGAGGTGACACTATAAGTTGGCAAATTAACATTATTCCGCATTTAAAAAAGGAATAATCAAGCTCACGACACGTATCAAAAACTCATTTTAAAAAGCTCGAAAGACCGCCGGTTCTTTTGGTATCCAAAGGAAGAAGAAAAGCAAAAAAAAAAAGAAGAAATATGAAGTGTATACGAAGAAACAATGATTTATTACGAATTAATTCATTCATAAATTAAAATCGCTATGAGGTAGATAATTTGCAAGTCATCGCCAACGTGCCCGATTAGCATGTTAATAGACGAGGGATTTTGTTCGGGTTTTTATTTTCAACGGTACTTTATTTTTTCTGGAGACTGTCACAATAGGCGCCGAGCGATCGGAAAAGGGTGGAGGGAGGAAATTCACGGAGACCAACGGAAAGGCGAGCAAAATACCGCTCCGTATACAATTTTGTTCCCTCCCTCTCTCTCTCTCACTCGGTCTCTCTCTCTCTCTCTCTCTCTCTCTCTCTCTCTCTCTCTCTCTCTTTCTCTCTCTCTCTTTCCCTCATATTAGTGACGCGAGGTCCCTGGTGCAAATACTTGCTGACGTTCTCGAGTGACGTTTGTCGAAACAGCGCCACCGATGGTGGCGCCTTGACGCGTGAATAACTAACCTTTGGCCCCTTCACGACAACCATACGGGAGTCAGGGAGACGCTAGACGAGAATGCGAGCAAGAGAGAGAGAGAGAGAGAGAACGAAAGAGCCATTGCCGAACGGCAATGTGGCAAATCGTCGGCGTGGGTGGCGTCTCGCGAGCGAGAATTTCTTGCATGAATGCCCGGCGGCATTTTAGGTCTGAAAACTTCGCGAGCCGCCGGTATTAATTATTGCTCTGCCTTTTCCGTTGAGCGTGCTCGAGCGTTTCGTTAATTAAAATATGCTCCAATTATAATTACATACACACATACATATACATATATTTATATGTGTATAAAAATATATAAGAGAATGCACGCTTGTATGGAAAACAGTAAGGGACGCTCGACCGTATGGACTGACGCCTTTTTGTGATGCACTTTTCACCCTCTCCAGACCCCCACCCCCATGCCTCCAGCTCCTGAATTGGTAGATTTTGATTTTTTTTTCCAATACTGCAGTCGTAGATTCGACATTACAATAACTCGTACGGTGGAAAAATGACACACCAGTTTCGATGACGAATTCAATGGATTTGAAGATGTTTGGAGGTAGCGACAGAGACTGAGAGGGGGAGGGGGTACTTTGGCATTTCGGACAGTATGTAAAAATTTTCATTTTTTATATATGATATAACTTGATATAATATAATATAATATAATATAATATAATATAATATAATATAATATAATATTGGGTGAAGCAAAAAGTTCTGAGCGTTTTCCGCTAGATGTCTTTAGTGAGCCATATCTCACGATGTATACATCGCATCGTGTCATACTATACGGCGATTTAAAGATGACATCATGCTTCAAAAAAAGTTCTTCGACAGTTTTGTGTTTGGTGAAGCCAGTACTGTGTTACAGCGTTCCAAAATGGAGGTAAAAAAAGAGAAAATTCGATACATTCTTCAGTACCACTACGACCAAGATGAAAAGACGGAGCCGGCGGCCAAAAAAATGTGTGCTGTTTATGGACCCAATACAGTATCGAATGCAACAGCAAAGCGGCGGTTCCAACGATTCCGTTCTGGTAATATGGACGTCGAAGATGAGGCACGCTCTGGTAGGCCAATCGTCAAAAATGTCGATAAAATCATGGAAATCGTCGAGTCAGACCGGCATGTGAGCACTTCTTCCATTGCCCAGGAACTGAAGATTAGTCAGAAAACCGTTTGGAACCATTTGCGTAAGGCTGGTCTCAAGAAGAAGCTCGATGTATGGGTGCCAGACGAATTGACGCAAAAGAACCTTTTGGACCGAATTGATGCCTGCGATTCTTTGCTGAAACGTAACGAAATCGACCCATTTTCGAAGCGGATGGTGACTGGCGATGAAAAATGGGTTACATACGAGAACAACAGCCGAAAAAGATCGTGGTCCAATCGCGGTGAGCCGGCCCAAACGATTGCCAAGCCCGGATTAACGGCCAAGAAGATTTTGCTATGTGTTTGGTGGGATTGGAAGGGACTCATCCACTATGAGCTGCTCCCATCGGGCCAAACACTCAATTCGGACCTCTACTGTCAACAACTGACAAGATTGAAGCAGGCGATCGACCAGAAGCGGTCAGAATTGGCCAATAGAAAGGGTGTTGTGTTCCATCAAGACAACGCCAGGCCGCACACATCTTTAACGACGCGCCAGAAGCTCCGAGAGCTTGGATGGGAGGTTCTATCGCACCCGCCGTATAGTCCAGGCCTGGCACCAAGCGATTATCACCTTTTCAAGCGTTTGCAAAATTTTCTTGATGGTAGAAAACTGGCCTCAAAAGAGGCTTGTAAAAATGAGCTGGTCAAGTTTTTTTACCAATAGGGACGAGGACTTCTTCAATCGCGGAATTATGAAAATGCCTTCAAAATGGACCAAAGTTATCGAACAAAACGGTGCATATTTGATCTAAATCGGATAATCCTAACTATGTTAATTTAAACGTCGAAATAAAGCGAAAAAACGCTCAGAACTTTTTAATTCATCTAATATAATATAATATAATATAATATAATATAATATAATATAATATAATATAATATGATATGATATAATATGATATAATATGATATAATATAATATAAGATAAGATAATATAATATAATATAATATAATATAATACAATATAATATAATATAACATGATACTGTGAGGTCTCAATGACAAATACTCAAAAAGTGCAAGGCTTCACACTTAAAAAAAAATCACACATTTAACAAAGGATCATACGATTGTCGGTAGCACCGTACTCGAGGTTTCGGCGAAGCGATCAAATTGCGGTAATAGCTGTCGCGTGTTTGCGATTAAATAACATGGAAGAAACGTGTGAGGCTAGCCGTACGAATTTCTCTCTTTCTCTCTCAGTCTCTCTTTGCGTCTCAATGAAAATGACGAATGGAGCAAAAGCCGAAAAGACCGCGCGAGGCGTAATGACGACGTGGATTTCGTTTTGTATCGCGTATACAGTCGCGTCACCCCTCGTGGCAAATTTCTCCGACACCATTGGTATAACACGGGGAATAAAAATCCATGGTTATAGGTGTGATGCATGCATGAACGACGAAAGGTCGTAGGGACCGGGCATTGTGCAGTTTGACGGAGAAATTTGCGTGAGATATGACCTTATGCTTGGCACGGCGGCCGATATTAGAGGAGAGCCGAGAGTCTGGCACCAAGTCGGGACCTTTGATCATATACTCGTCGCTCGATTCGCGACGCAGGGATTTTATTCGCACGGACGCGGACGGAGCTAACGCGACGTTGCCTTTTTCTAGTATATATATATATCTATATATATCTATATATATACAGGGGGAGGGGATTTTGAAGACATTCAGGCTTACATAATATTTAGTATCGATGAAAGGTAATTTTGAAGACATTGGGGCTTACGTAGAGAAATATGCTCTTATGAGGACGATCCTCGAAGTACAATGTGTTAAGAATCACCTTTCCCCATATACAGAGCGACTCAGGGTCAGGTTTCCCTTTGAGAAAATATCTCTGCGTGTTATTGCGAGCAAAATATTTTTTTTTTTTTCAAAAATGTCGTCTGGCAAAAATTCTGGCCGCGATATTCGCGTTCAAAGTCCGAGTAGCATAGAAGGGAACAGTAGTTGTTCACGCGCCAAACGTGCAAGCCGGATCGCGCGCGGGTTCGAATCTACCTTCAGACAATCGAATTTTATTTCTTAATTTTTTTTTTCGGTAAAAAATAATGAACACGTAGACTCGCTTTGCAAATCGATAATATGATTCAAACATTTTCGTTTATTATTCCTCTTATCAGAAACCTCTTTTCAAACTGGTGGACAAAATATCTCGAGATCTACTCAAGCGATTTTGATGAAATCTATAATACATATTCTTTATAATATTATCTAGGATTTGACATAGGATTTTTTTGATTGGATGTTGCATTAATTTTTTTTTAATTTTTGAAACGCACAATTTTGGTAAAAAATCAGTTTTTATTCAAACAGCTGCCACTTATATAAAAAATAAAAAATCCCTATGCTACACTTTAGCTGTTACCGTTTTTTTACAAGAAATTTTAATTTTTTTATTTTTCAGACGCCAGAGAACAAAGTTCGATCATCGGAAAGAATTTTCAAAAGAGGGTCCTACTACACGACTTATATCTCCGCCATTTGAAAAATAAAACCGATTTTATATATTTGCTAGTCGCGAAAAAACTAATTTGTATGCGTATATTTCTGAGCGCCAAGGTGATATAACCCCTTAAGTTTGTGATCCCGTCGGCAGAACATTAAAAGAATGCGAAGCAAGACCAGTCGTGGTCCATGGGGCTCCGAAATAATTATGACGTGTGCGAACTCGCACGATCAACCATAACGTTGTCGCTATTTACTGCGACAGAGCGCAGAGCTTTGCAAAATTACTACTCACGTGTACACGCAACACATCGAAGTATCAATCAATCGACTGCCGTGTTTCACAATCAATAAACTTTGTTCGAATGAAAAAGAAGAAAAGAACAAGAAACTTTATTTCCACAGAGTATTATATGCGTTTTCGATATTTTCGACGTTTGAAAAATAAATATATGACGACGAGTCTGGTTGCGCCTTCCGTCTTGTTCATTCGTTGCATTAGTGATTTTTGTGTTCCATGGTTTTTTATCTCATGCACACGCTCTGAATAACGTTACGAGCTCGAATGATGACCGGCGAGAATCTCGACCGTGCGGTAGATCATCATCATCATCATCATTATTATCATCATCGTCATGAGAAGCCGAGCTCTTTGGAAAATAAATCAATGAGCTAAAGGTAAAATTAAATAAGCAGTAAATCGTATCGTAAACTCGAGCAACAAGAGAGATAGGAAGAGAGGCGAAAAGAAAGCGAGAGAGAGAGAGAGAGAGAGAGAAAGAGAGAGAGAGAGAGAGAGAGAGAGAGAGAGAGAGAGAGAGAGAGAGAGAGAGAGAGAGAGAGAGAGAGAGAGAGAGAGAGAGAGAGAGAGCGGGAAACGCGACGTTGCAAAAAATGGGTCGTGCACCATAAAATGAGGGTGGAACGAGGAGACCAAGGCAACTTGAAGGAGAGAGAGGAAGCAAGACAAAAAAAAAGAAGGTACGACGTTGAAGATAGAGAAACTGTTAAAACTTTACAACTTGGTTGAATGCATTTTAATTATCAGTTTGGACACGACCTCGAACAGGCACACAAGGGGCCATTCTTTTTCGCTTTCATTGCTTCCACACACACACATATATGCGCACACTATCTTGAAATTCCATTTCTGAACGATCGTGAGCAAAAACTATCGGCAAAGAAGACAGCAGAAAATCTTTCGAAAATTTCGAGGAAACGTCTTATTGTCAGAACAGAGGCAAGCATCCCTAAAACGGTGAAAGACACGTGTTTTAATCGAACGGAATCTATACACCAATGAGCCCGGAGTTTGGATATTAAAATGTCATACCTGCTAGGAATAGCACTTGTTAAAGACACATCTTCGAACCGAAGTACATCAATGAGCACTCAGCTTGGATGGTGTAGTAGCATTCCTGGTAGGATTACTAATCATTTAGTCGACTGCAAACAAAAATGGAATTTTACGGAGACTTCGGACTTGTGATTTATTGTAGTAACATAGCAAAGGGTCGTACTTAATTACAAATCAAAATATGCGATAGAATTCTAAGCCTCAAATGTATTGAAATAACACATTTCTTTTTCACAGTGCACACATACGCACGTACGCATATGGCTGCAGTGATTTGTTATGAGGCACCGTTGAGGCAATTTTAAAGGCCTTGGTTATTTTGCCTTCAACGGCCCTCGGTAGCAGAGTGTGTCCGGCCACTGATGGCCCATGTGAGGCTTCCATACTAGGTCCTTAATAAAGTTGGGGAAAATTAAGATGGGCCCGATCAAAGTCCGAAATCAATTTCCGCACGGATTCGTGCACAAGTCTATCACACCGATTGGACTGATCGTGTCCAAATGCAGTCGCAAACACATAAACTGATCTTCCGAATAAAGTTTGTGGTTAGATCGTTCCAGGGCAACAACGCAACAATGATGCGGATGATCGATCCGCTTGAAGTACCAACCATCACCATGATTACAATCAGCTGAAGACCTTGCGAAAACCCAAGATCTCTCGGTATGAACTTCCAGTACGAAATAGTAACCTGGCATGGTTCGCAATCCCAGCTTGATGCCACGAAAATGAGAATTTCGTCAAAAATAGGATGACCGCAAACAAGAGGACGAGGTGGGAACATCTTAGTAAATTATGCGTCCTGTTTGTGCTCAAATTTCAAGGTCACAGGGGGGATGAACCGGTGTCTGGTGCGGTTAATAGTGAATGGTCGGACCACTATATACATACAGTTATGAAGGAGTTCTGGGTTCGAATGGGATTTCTACCCGGCGCGTCAAAACATAAATAACATCTTGGAAACGTGCGACTTGGTTTCTTAACGATACGTATTAGATTGCACGATATATGGGGCAACCGGGGCCTTTATGAACAACCATCAAATATGTGGAAGGCACGCATACAAACACCCACACTCACGCACACACACACGCCTTTGAGCACTCTTTCCCCGCCCCTGGATAGAAATGAGCTCTAATGGTGTGAGGCAGCGAAGGAATGAAAAAGAGTGAGAACGAGAAGCGTGAAGAGTATGTGGGAGAGGGAAAGAAGAAGGATAACGAGTGAGAGGTTGAGGAGAAGGATAGCTAAGCCACACATGGGTCGAAGAGAGCTCGGGCATGAATGGACCGCGCGGCGCTAGCGGTTTTTCTTCACCGGAAGAGGCGAGAAGAGCGCCAATGGTGAGGGAACCTATTTATCAATGACCTCTCCGCCACCCTGACCTCGAAGGGTGGCACGATCCGTTGCTGGGCTTCGAAGGACATCATTTTTCCATAGACCCTTTTCTCTCTCTCTCTCTCTTGTTTGCCTGGCTCTCTCTCTCTCTCTCTCTCTCTCTCTTTCTCTCTCTCTTCCTATGCCCCGTGGATGCTCCGGCAAGAAAAAGAGGATGGTAAAAAGAGTGGCGCCTCTCCGTGGAACATTAAAACTAAGCCTCGGCGAAGCCACAAATCGCAAAACAAGCAACTGATAACTTCCGCTCGGTTATTAATCACACTAGCCAGGCGATACATATGCACTTTTTAATTATCCACCCTGTCACGTGTTTATAATTTTTATAATTGCCCCAAGCTCCGGATCATTGTTTCGTATAAATCGTGGACATTTTTTTTTTCATCGCGCTTTGCAATTTGGGAGTGACAATTATTGATGCATTCAGGAGATTGCTGTGCATGGAGGAAGAACAGATTCCGCATGAATGTTCGCCAATTTGGGAAAGGAATTTCCCGAAATGATTTTTCCTAAATTGCTATTTGGTCAGTTATTTTCTCTTCGATAAGATTGAATAGAATTTCAATTTCGTTAGTTTCTTCTCACGTTACTTTTACTTTCACGTCATCTCATGATCTCAAGGGTACAGGAAAACTGCGTAAAAACCGTGCCGATAAAAGCGGCTATATTTTTACGAAATTTCAGCTGCAGTCACCATCGCAAATTCGGCTACTGTCTCGATATGCAGCGCGCAACTTGCAGCCGAGCGGTCACCCATCCGAGTATCGGCTCACACTGACGCCACGACTACCGTTGGTTCAGCTGTTCGCAGTTTTTTTTTTGGCAGCTTAAGAAACTATTTTCATTAAAAATAAAGATGGACGTCGTAAAAATTCCCTTGAATTACGCTGAGAAAATGTTCTTCCGCGTGGATCTGCGATTTGCTGCGCGAACTGACGCCATTCCGGTGTAGAAATTCTAGCACGATAGTGAAAAAAATGAAATCCTGACGTGTACGGGAGTAAGTGTTGGTCGTGTGCACGAGTGTGGCTCGGCAACTTCCGAGACGAAGATTTTATCGAGACAGCGACGAGTTATGAACACTTGGTGTTTTATATACGGCAAGGGAAGCGCGCTCACGGTTATTATTTGACATATACTTATATATATATATATGTATATATATATACATATATATATATGTGTATGTGTGTGTATGCATTGCGTAGGTCAGAGTGTACGAGTGCGTTGACCCGCGATTTGAATCCTTCGTTCCCGTGGGTGAGAAGAAAAAAAATACGTTACTCCGACTCCGCGCGCAAATAAATATATCTTCAATCTTGGAATTCATTCTTTTTTCTGTGAAACTCGCAAGGACGTTCGTAATTCGCCATAACGTAATAACGCGCGTGTATGTGTGTTGGTGTGCGGAGCTACCAATTTATGGAGCGTATGAGAACCTCCGGGTTACTTGGGGCGCGGATAAAGACTGTGCGAATTTGGACCACAGTTTAGTTCAAATGCAGACTTGATAGAAGTTAAGGGAGGTTTCTACTTTGTTGGGCCAAAAAAAAATATTTTGTTTTTGCTGTATCGGAACTTTTTGAAGAAGCTGAAGGTGTACTCTATTGTCCTGGCATAGCAGATTAAGAGTGAGCATGAAACTTTTCATTTTATTCGCACATAAACTTCGGTTTAACTTTAAACGCGTTTTTCTTGAAATCACATTTTCTAAGTTTGCGGAAGTGCTCCTGCACACCCTAGGATGAGAAATCGTTATGAAATTTGGAAGGTACTTGTACAATGAACGCCTTTATTAGTTGAACTAGAATTATCCAAAAAAAATATTCAAAAGTTTTTATTTTATGAACGAAAAACTGCAAAAAATGTTTAGTAAAAAACTAAACTTCCCCTTCTATTGCTCACTATTTTTTTATTTTTGTATTGTTCTTATTGATTCTAATTCCACTTATTTACAACATTGTACAAAGCCAAAATATGTTTGATTTTTTTGCTTCAGATCACCAGGACTTAGGACTTAGGCAAGCGAAAAATATAACCGCCGGCGCACCGACATACGTGGCTCCTTTCACTCCCAGAACCATGTTTGGTCGAACTTTAAAAAATATTATCATGTTCAATAGAGAACGCTCAGTAAACATACCAAATTTCAACACACTATATTTAATATTTTTTGCACAAAAAATTGGTGAAAAGTCGAACTTTTTTTGGCCCAACAAAGTAGAAACCTTCCTTAAGCCATTTTATTATGGTGGAATTGGCAAGTCTGGATATTTAATCGAATGCAATGGAATTTAAACGTGTGAGGAGAAATTCGCAAAAATTGATCGTTCAATTTTGACAAAAAATCCGCGATATTTGTAATCGGCGAAAAATGTTCCATTGGCTAGACATTAGAAATGGTGAAAAAAAAAATTCGACTCCTTTGGCCGCTTTTTTAAATCCCCAAAATCCTAAAATTTCAAACAGTTGGAGCAGCGGTTCTATTTGAGTCACGGCGGCTTGTACGGGGGGTTCTAAAAAGGATTTTGAGAGACTTAGATAATGCCGTTACCCGAAAAGTTCACTTGAAAAATTGCCCGACAAGAGGCAAAGGGGTATGGAAAATTTTGCGATAATCGATCGTCCGATTTTGTTGAAGTTCGGTCAAAAAAAAAAAAATAATAATAATCGGAGCTCGATATGAATCAAACAGAATTTCAAAAAGGATACGATTACGAAAAAAAATGAGCGCAAAACGAAGTTCCAAAACAAAAAGAAAAAGAAACCAGCGGCGATTCAGCGTAGAAACTTTTTTTGTGGCCCAAGAGAATAAAAATGCAATTTTTAATCGTTTTTTCATAAGCCCTATAAAGTCTTTTTACCCCCTGAATAAAAATTTACCATTTATTCCCCCCAAGAACTTAAATTCTTATAGAAAGCCGTCAAAAGTATGCGAAAACACTTTTTTCTCCTTTAGCTGGCGTAATTTTGAGTTGCCAGCCAGAACTCAGTGATATTCGTAATCAGCAGAATATTTTCCATCGGGTAGAGCCTTGAATTAATGTGAAAGATGATTGAAAAAATTGCGACCCTCTTCGCCCCTCTTCCACACAGCCAAAGTTCCAAAATTTCAAACAGCTGTAGCGGCGGTTCATCTTGAGTCACGGAGAATTATTAGGGTTTTATTTATCGGCAGAAAAACGGTCTTTGAAGGGCTCAAACGGTTGAATCTGCACACCGAATGCGTGTCGCCTACTGTCGGGTGGAAAAAAAACCTGCCGGTCTCCTCAGCAAGACACAGTAACCTTCATTACGCTACCACAATTCGATGCAACTCCTAAAACGTCGGTCCATCTCAACCACATCTTCGTTGGCCCAACAAGAAGAAAGCAAGCGGACCAAAAATGGCCTTTACCATGCAAACTACCTATCTATTTAGATTCACTTCTGCGTACATTACGAGAACGTATCTTGATATACATTTTGTCCACATTTTTTACTTCCCATAGACCTGGTCAATGTCTAAAAAAAAAACGAAAAAAACACTAAAAAACAGGGGTGTATCCGTGTATGGACATAACGTCGGGTCGTACGGGACCAAAAGTCACCCAAATTTACCGCCTCATTCAAATTTACACCGAATCTCCCGTACAGTCGTCCGCCGTAAAGATAGTTTTTACTACCAGCTTGATATCTCTCGGAAGAATCGCTGCCAAATGCTTCTGGACGCGAGAGAGGTGTACGTATACAGATATAATGTGTCTTTGCGATAGCATCAAAGTGAGACGAATCGAGGCCGACCGAGGCGTCAACGATTTACAGGAAGAACAAAAAACACGCATACGTTTTTTTTTTGCGCATTGAATTTTTTTTGCCGATTGGGCGTTAAACAATTTCTAGGGCAAACCCTTTCTCATCCTTATCACTTGACGCAGCAACATCCATTTAATACAACTAGCCTTATTATATTTATTCAACAAAATCCAAGAGGATCAACAGAATGTAAACAAAATTTAAACGACATGTAAAAATGAAGAAAAATGAAGAAAAACAAGGAAATGTCGCAATATTTGTCACGAATGTCTCAACAAAAAAGAAAAATGAAGAAAAACAAGAAAATGTCAAAATTTAATTCAATAAAGAGTATTTATATTTTGCTTAAAACGTCCAAATGTAATTCAACAAAAAGTGTTTACATTTTGTTACAAATGTAACATAACCAAATGTAAACAAAACGTGAAAATTTAATTCAACAAAATGCAAACAAAATGTAAAAATGTAAACAAAATGTAATAAAAAAAAAAGTGCGTGACATGTCAAAAAGTAATTCAACAAAATCTAAACAAAATTAAAATATGTAATTCACCCCAATGTGAACAAAATGTAAAAATGTAATTCAACAAAACGTAAACAAAATGTAAAAATGTAAATAAAATGTAAAGATGTAATTCACCAAGAAATAAACAAAATGTAAAATTCAACAAATTGTAACAATAATTGAATGCAACAAGCCATATCATATTTATTCAACAAATATGCAAAGAACTCCAGTTACCCCTCAGCATACAAGCTACTTTTCATTTTAAACAAAAAAATCATAACCAGCTGCCATTTTGATGAAACGCAATAGTTTGATAAATAAAACGTTAGATAAATAATGCCTTTTTTTACAAAGCAGTTTGTTCCAACAAGACCTTTCCGAGTCTCCAGTTAAACGAATAGTAACAGCTCAATAAGAAGCAACAATTCAGCGAATTGAAGCCTGATTGAATCTTTATGCCGCGCAGCTAATCATTTATTCATCTAATGAATATCGCTCTCCTTTGACTCTTCTCGTTCCAGAGCATCTCACCATTCCAGTCTGAGCTTTTAAAAGCTGCTGCTATAGCGAAAACACTGATTTTTCCGATCCAACAAGATACCCACGGAAATTCCTTCACACGACAAGCTTCTCAAATCTTGTTTCGAACAGCGCTACTCGTTTTCCCCCTTTTTTTCGAGCTTGCAGATTGGAAGATTCGCGAAAAAGGCATCGGACAAAAATGGTCTCACCTCATGCAGACAATATTTTGAACCTGTAGCATCTACGTTGGGTTGGCTTCCGGTCAGTCCGGCTTTTCCGAGGACGGTCCTCAAAGTCGAATGTTTTCAAAATCATCTTTCCTTAAATATATACGTAGACTCGTACGATACACGTGGGAGAGCGAAAAAAAAAATTTTGAATTTTGCCGAAACACAGTGAAGGCGAGACGGCGGCAGAGAACTGACACCGAGGGACACGCTGTGAGCACTGTCCCACGAGAAAGAGAGACAGAGAGACAAGAGAGAGAGAGAGAGAGAGAGAGAGAGAGAGAGAGAGAGAGAGAAAGAGAGAGCGCGGAGCATTACCATAAAGCCATCGAGTTTACGACAAGTGCGCGCGCGCGCCCACTGCCCGTCTTCTGCGGAGCGAAGGAAATAAAAATAAAAAATAAAAACGGAGAGCCGAAAGATCGGCGAAAGGATCATTTCTTTTTCCATACAAGTCTTCTAAAAAATCTCGTCGAGTAGTTCCCACATCACAGGCTGCTCCCCGTCGAGTTTCACGTCGTTATCAAAATTCCGACACAAAGAGTTGATTCTCATCGTACGTTTCGTCGCGCTTTTTCATGATCCTCCTTTATCGCGCCAGAAAATCCTTATATGAATTCCTTGCCCCTCCCCCGCCCCTCTTTCACTCTCTCCGAATGATCCAGCAATCGAAAAAGAAAAGCAAAAAAAAGACATCGCGCCTTCACCAATCATGCGAAAACGAGCATCAATTCTGTCGTAGAACGTCCAACCGCACGTCCGGCGCGTCACTTCCGGATCCATGAAGAAAAAAAGACGAGGAGGATACTCCACATGCACGAGGATATACGGCAATAAGCGCGTAAACGATGCTCTGCGACTCTGTTGGTAGCATGAATGGGAAGTCACGTTTGTAGGTGTGGGAGAGAAGCAGCAAAGAGCTTGTTGCGCTGGGTGAGGGAAGGATGGAAGAAGTAAGAGGGAGAAAAGTTAGCAGGGCACACATACACAGTATGCGAGCAGTTAATTATCAGAGATAGAGTCATTAGGCAGTAGCCACTAACCATATATATAAACTAGCTTTTTTCTACACTCCTCTCGATCTCTGGGCTCTTCTATGTTCTTTCTCTCGTGAGACTGCTGCCTAGTGTACCTCTTTGATGCACCAGGTACGTTAACTATGTGCAGTTTTGGAAGTTAATTATAAACGTATGCATATATAAATTTGTGTATATTTATATATATGTATACATATGTAATATTAAATTTAATAAAAAAACATATAATAATAAAAACACCCACAAACCGACACTGGTGGATGGACGGTCGGAGTTCGGCTCCGGCTGTACTTTGAGTTAAGGGGTTACGTGGGTTTCGAAGCCAAAAAAAGAATATTTTCTCCATTTTTTTAAAATATAATATATAAATTATTTTATTCAAAATGTTAAGCACATAAAAGAGCAACATTTCAACAATATTTTTAAAAAATTTCATCAAAAAATTTGGGAAATTCAGCCGGTGGGACTTGGTTTCCGGAGACCCCTCAAAAAAAGTGTCCTGGGTGGTCAGGACAACTCATGATAGCTTTATCTGAAATTAAAAAACCAATTTTTTTCTGTTAGTAGATAAGGTTAGTGATTGAACGAAGGATTTTTTAAAAAATTTAAATTTGAATTTTTGGCAGAGTTGTATGCAAAATAGTTCAATTTTTGGTACAATTTATACTACGTATAGCCTTGTAAAATTAGTTGTAATCGAAAAAAAACCTTCGTTCAATCACTAGTCAATGATATTTTGAAGAAGTGTGCAAAATTTCAATAAGATCGGTGCATTAGTTTTTGAGAAATCGTGTCCACCGACTTCAAAAATAGTGTTTTGAGAAAAATGCGTATACCGGCGTCGTTCCCGGCCGGTCTTTCCCAACGGGGGAATTCACAAAGCCTCTCTCTCTCTCTCTCTCCTAGACTTTTACTCCGATTGACTTAAAACTTTGGGAGAATATTCTAGACATATTGTACTATTAGATAATAAAATTTTAAAAATGGATTTTTTGAAATTTTCAAATCCACGTAACCCCTTAAGCAGCGTTGTGCGTAGCCGAAACACGGAGCGGTGACCGTTTTAGCCGTACATCGGCTTACGTATCAACCAGTCAGCGGAAGGCCAATACTTCGAAGACTTTAGACTAGATACCCGTGCAAAAATTGTCGTAGGTATCCAATGGGATTCCCATACTTCTCCGTACTTTCTGATCCAATGTACGAATCCAATTTGAATCCTGATGGATTGCTATAATATCGAACAGAATCCGGTATGATTCTTGACGGATCCCATTGCATTCTATACGTTGAATTTTCTAAACAAAATATACAGATATACAAAATGAGGATATTTGAAAAAGTATGAGGCTTATCATTAAAAAGTATAGATCGCTTAAAAAGTATGTCTTAAAAGATGATTTGAAACACATCACTGAAAATCCACTGTGATTATTATTTGTTCTTATATTATTGCAAACCCAAACAAACTCAAACAAACCCAAACAAAGCCGAACAAACCCAAACAAACCTGAACAAACCCAAACAAACCCAAACAAATCCGAACAAACCCAAACCCACCAACATTGTAATGTACCAAATTTGAAATTTACAACTTGTAACCATAAATCGTTACCAAAAAAACCACAACCAAAATTGAAACACACCAAAATTGAAACTTACAACTTCTAACTACAAATGAATACTCTACATGTAATGCAGTATTTGGCAACAAATCACAGGCATTTAGTATGTCGCAGCTCCGCCCACCCTGTTACAACACAGCGGCAGTGGAGTGGGGGTGGCGTTAGTTTCGTGTGACATCTCTCTAGATCAGACCTCCTATAGACATCTTAAAAAGCATTTTCAATGCTAAAATGAAATATGGTCCGATTTACGATGTGATTTTGGCAAGATCCACCGAAAACGTCAAAGAAGAGGCGCGGGGTTGTGAACATTTTTTTTTTTAAAGTGTGGATGAAAGTAATCCCTAGTCACTATGGAGCGGATAAACATTGGAGACACTCGTCGAGGATCGTCATTGCGTCTCGCTTGCTCGCACTCGTAAAAGGTCGTCGGGTATGCGCGCCCGTGCACTGCTCCGTGGCTTTGAGTACCGATAACTATGTTGTTCGAGGGAGTACTCGCTCGCGTGCCCTTCGCTCTTGCCGCACGATGCAGTCAAGGCGGTCGACCGCGGAGCGGCCTTCCTTCTGTGATCTCTTGCGCGCTTCTTCACGAAACGCCCGGGGGCAATTAGTCGCGCGTTTCACATTTTACACCTTGGTAAACAAAGAAAATTTATTTTCGGACCAGTAATGCGCGCGTGGAAGACCGTGCTTACTACCCCCGCGATCCAACGAATAATCCCTAATACTTTCCTGAGGACACCCACCTGCGATCATGTTGCGATCGCTATTGGGATACGATCAAAAAATGGAAGGACGTTTAGTTTAGTCCAATTGCGTTCCAGGTATATCATTTCCCTGGCTATTTTCCTATTTCCAAAGGTTGCCAATGGAAATTCCAAATATTTCCAAAGGTTTCCAATTGAAAATTCCAAAAACTTCGAAAGCTTGCCATTGGAAATTCCAAAAAATTCTTTCTTATTATTTCTTGATTTCATTACCGGTTTGTTTACCGTTTTATTTATCTGTTTATCTACATTTGTTTATTTACCTGTTAATATTTCTTATTGCCAAAAGTTGTCATCAGAAATTAACAAATTTCTTTGACAATGTTGACTATCGGTCAATTCGAAAAAATTCGAAGAAGCGCGAATGGAAATTCTAGAAATTTCTTTCTGTGGTCAATGGGTATTCGTTAAAAATTGGAGGTTACCAATGAAAATTCCAAAACCTTCGAAAGGCTGCTGATGGAAATTCAAAAAATTTCTTTGGAATTTTAGTTAATGGGTATTTGAAGAAACTCGAAAGGTTGCCAATGAGAATTTTGAAAAATTCCCAAGTTTACTAATGAAAATTCCAAAAATGTCCAAAGGCTGCCAATGGAAATTCAAAAAATTTCTTTGGAATTTTAGTCAATGGATATTCGAAGAAATTCGAAAGGATGCCAATGAGAATTTTAAAAATTTCCAGAGATTGCTAATGAAAATTCCTAAAATTTTCAACGTTTTCAAATGGAAAAAACGTTTTTCTTTTCCATTTTTATGCATTTTTGTAATGCTCGCAAATCGGATTCCAGCCGAGATCCTAATCCGAAACTATTAAGGAGTCTAGTCAGAATCCAAATAGAAACTTTGCATAGGATCCAGGCTGGAATCCCGAACTTCTAGAACAAAATCTAGTTCGATATCGAATCGGATCCCAGGGATGAATGTAAAAATCACCAGGAGATACCGATACGTATCAGCTGGAGACGCTGGACTTTTTCTGAAATCATTTATTCGAGAATCTGAAAAACATTAGGTAAAAATTGCTCTACTGCTAAAAAAGAACTGCTAAAAATTCTACTGCTAAACGGGCTCTACTGATAAAACTGTACTGCTAAAAGCTCTACTGCTAAAATTGTACTGCTAAAAACTCTAGTGCTAAATGGGCTCTAATGCTAAAACTGGACTTCTAAATAGACTCTAGTGCTAAAAGCAGCACTGCTAAAGAGTCTCAACTGCTAAAACGTAAAAGGGTATGTTTTTGAAAAGTTTTATTGGAAATCATTGAAACTGCTAAAACGCAAAAGGGTATGTTTTTGAAAAGTATTATTGGAAATCATTGAAAATCATTGAAAAGTTAATAGAACATTGAAAACAAAGGGAAAATGACATGAAGTTTTGTTAGAAAAATTCCAAAAAATTTTCTCAGAAAAATTCCAGAAAAATTCCAAAAAACACGCACACCTGCGGTGCTCCTGAGCCTGCGCATGCGGCGAGGAAGGAGATCACGGCAGAAATTAAGGAAAAGGCCGCGACGACTAGTGACAATCGTCGTACAGTATAACCTCCCGCCGAGTGCAGCACAATGGCGCCGATAGCAAGGTAAGTTTTCTCAGAAAAATTCCAAAAAAATCGACAAAAAACCGCAAAAAGTACAGTATAACCTCCATCAGTGGGACTTATATGAGCCCTCTGTCAGAAACTAGTTTTAGCAGTCCAGTTTTAGCAGTAGAGCCCATTTAGCGGTACAGCTTTTAGCAGTGGAGCCTTTTAGCAGTAGAGCCTTTAGCAGTACTTTTTTAGCAGTGCTTTTTTAGCAGTAGAACCCGACCACGGGTAAAAATTGGTGCTACAGTATAACTGCCAAAACTTATATATTTTAATAACACAATTTCGAAAAAAATTCTTCACATTGCATTAAATTTTTCGAAAAAAATAATATATACACCTTGAAAGTCTTGTATTTCGTGGAGAAAAGTGATGTAGGCTATTTATTCTAAGTAATTATATTTAAATTAAATAGAGATCGTTCGAACTAAAAAATAGGTATTTAATTTTCTAAGAAAAATGTATTTAATACGTATTTCAAATTCTTGTTCCGTATCATATTCCGTATCATATTCCGATCGGGATCTAATCTGAGGTATCCCTCAAAAAATTCTGCACGGGCACCATGGGTCAAAAAATGATCTATAATTGCGGGAGTTTACGAAATAAATGTCATTCGGGCGCGTGCGTGTTTCGAGCGCGCGATCTTGCGGGCTAGAATAAAATCGGATACAGAATTCCAGTATAGCGTGACACATAAATCGGAGAGAAATCATGTGAAAGCGACTGGTTGTCTATATATATATATATATATATATATATACATACATACATGTGTGTGTCTTATGTACATGCAACAGATATACGCCATAATAATACGAGACGCTCGCTTTTTCACCGTCTCGCCAAGAATTTTTCCGTTCCGTCGTCCCCCCCCCCCTCTCTCTTTTTCTTTTCCCCATCCTAATGAATAATATCGCGCAGAGTTACATGCGGCTTTTGCGGACATACATAGATGTACATGGGGACGTGAAAAAAAAAAAAATCTACAAAGTGTATAATTCAGCCTGGCAAGATGACGCAATAAATCATGAGCATAACTCGAGTACACAGGATAGAGAAAAGTCAAGCGATAAGAGCGAGAAAGAGAGGGACGAAAATTGCGCATGAAGAGGATGATCAGGAGGGTTGCGTCTCATCTCTTTTTTTCTCTTTTTCCTCTTAGCTCTCGTGGGTCGCGATAATATTTACGATAGAGCGAAAATTGTATAATCCAGTAGCGCGGGAGGTTGGACGACGCGGGGCACATACCGCGCGCGCGCGCGCGGTAACTCTCCAAGAGGAATAAGAAATCCTCATTATTCCCGTGAGTAAGTTAGCAGCGTGTTGAACATCCGGCGGGAGAGCGATTTATTTGAGCTTCCGTCTCTATCGTAACCGTGGATCGCAATGAAAGGAGGGTATAGACCATAACCAGTTTATATATATATATATATATATATATATATATATATATATATATATATACATCTCACCCCACCACCCCGTTTTACCACGGCTAAACGGAGTTTTCACTCTTGGATATCCGCGAATTACAGTATATATGTACGTGGATGGATATCCATGGGGCAGGAAAGACGGAGAGGTGTCATCGTACTGAAGCAATTGCAATAAGTATTCCTGGACGTACATATCCTTAGCCCGTGAGTCCTCGATTCACGTCACGTTGTATAACAATTGAACCTTAATACGGCCCATACACGGAGAGAATTAAATGTTAAAAATTACCGTGCAGTAACGGTAACCAGATGACAACCCTGAAACTTCGCTTATTATTACTGAGTAAAACACAGATTTTCACGAAAAGAAAATAAAATTTCTTCTTCAGATAGAAAATTTTACCAGATTTTCTAGGAAATTTTCATGTGTAACAAAATACGCAAAACTTAAATTTAAAAAATATATAATATCAGCGAAATTTTACTGTGCATTTTATTATTTTGTGCCTTTCAAAAATGTCTATAAAAAAGTATCGTCTTTATAACAGTTATTTTAAGATTTATTATAAAATTTAATGAGTGTTATAGGAAAATGTATTGTGCTCTCGGTAAAAATTATCGTGCGCGCTACCCTTGTTGTATAGTAAAAATTTAGCTACGTATTTGAAATTTTCTGTAGCGTGAGTTAAAAAAAAATTGTCGCATACGAATTATTATGCTTTTCTCATTTGTCACCACATTGAAATATATCACGGTAATTTTTACCGTGAAATTCACGACAAACATTACTTTTTAATTCTCTCCGTTTATTGGAAGTGGTTTTCGAAATTTCGTTGTAGAGTTTTTGTTCTCCATGATGCTCCTCGCTCCGCTCGGCCAGACACTACTGATGTCAATAAGATCAAGGCTTCAAGGTAGTAGTCTCGCCACAGTCACGTTAAAAAGTTTATTCTCCGCTCAATCGATGAAAGCTTCGAAACATTGCGAAATATCCTTATAATGTAGCTTATACATCTTATCGGGATGTAAAAACTTATAATGATGAAAACGCCTAATATAATGTTTACCTAACCCTCACTTTTGTATCAGACTATCCATTCCGGCTACTAACGCGTAGATACTCTGCGGATACGGAAATGCACACACTACTGTAATCTAAGTTCTAGCCTGCTCCAGTCGCTTCGTGGCGCTAGCGTCGCTAGACATTGCTTAATTTAAATCGCTATATCTCTGAAACTAGACGGTCAAAATTCATGATTTTTTTTTACCCACTTCGTCATATGTTCCTCTGTAATTGAGAATTAATGAAAAAAAAAACAAATCCGTAGAAAAGTTTCGAAGTTATTATGTGAAATTTTCCACTGCTCCCCATAAGAACACGTGTAATCTTTGATTGCCAATATTTCTATTACACAACGGTGAATCCTTTTGAAATTTTGCAGGTAATCACTTTATAGTGTTCTGAATGAATCCTCAAAATAAAAAAAATAAAAATCTATAGAAAAACGCCTTGGCGAAACGACTACCTTAAAAGACGCCGACTGCCATTGGACGACTAGAGAGATGGGCTATAACCTCAACATTGAACAATCAACTGCTTCGAGACATTTACGGAATCTTGGGATGGTAAAGAAACTTGATGTTTGGGTGCCGCACGAACTGAGCGAAAATAATTGAATGGGCCAATTTTCAGCTTGCGATTTGATGCTCAAACGTCATCAAAACGAACAATTTTTAAAGCGAATGATTCGTGGCTATCAAAAGTGTATTGTCTACAAAAATGTCGAAAAAGATCATGGTCGACGACGGGAGAACACAGACAATAGCGAGTTACGCAAATATTTTTCCTACGTTTTATATCAGCATAAATTATTATTACTTATTATTAACACTAATGTACCTTTTTATCATTTTAATATATCGTGAACTAAAAAATTTCAAAATCTCCATAAAAGTATATACATATATAGTAAAACCGCGTCATATCTCGGGACGTTTGATCGAGTCGATAAAAATGATACGTCGAATGCGCGCGGAGCGGGGAGAGACTTTTCTGCCTGTAATGGGAACAGCACAGAGCAAAGGCAGCCGCGCAGATGTCTTGGACGATATTGTCACGAGAATTGAAAATAAAGGAGGAGCAAGAGTGAAGTTGAAAGAGCGAGAGAGAGAGAGAGAGAGAGAGAGAGAGAGAGAGAGAGAGAGAGAGAGAGAGAGAGAGAGAGAGAGAGAGAGAGAGAGAGAGAGATCGAAGCTGCATCGAATGTGCGCGAGCTTATAGAGTGAGCTCGAGTTGATGAGCCAGCGATAAGGATCTTTTGGCTCCGAGCCATATAAATACAAACGTGTATAGATGCATGTGTGTATGCGTAAGGGAGAGATACGAGAACGAAGAGGAAGGAAGGAAAAGATGCGAAGGACCAAAGGCAGGAGCTGAAAGATCCTATCGTGACGTTTCTCTTCGACCAGCCGAGCAAAATGTCGTAGCTGCGTCAAGAATACTCGACTCTGCCTATCTACGTTAGTCTGCGCAGAAGAAAACGTTCTATGCTGACTCCTTCCGTGCTCGCGAACGATCTATAGCGTGTGTATCGCACTTTTTTCAAATTCAATTTATTCGGCTGGCCATATCTTTCGTTGATTCCATTTTCATCGATTTTTTTGAATACTGTACCCGTTTTGTCGATATAAAAAATATAAATCTAACATATATATTCGAATATAAAAAAGGGTGAAAAAACCTCTCTAATCGGCACAGTGGCGGGATCGGCTCCGCATCACACTTGCAAACATCCCGTGCAGAAATATTGTCGTGAATACAGTCCGATTAGGACTAGGATCCTGGTTCCACAATCGGGATCCAGTCATATATCGGATCGAATCCGGGAGCGAAATGTAACGCTCGCAAACAGGATTCCAGCCAGGATTCTAATCCGGAACTATTAAGGAGTCTAGTCAGAATCCAAATAGAAACTTTGCATAGGATCCAGGCTGGAATCCCAAACTTCTAGAACAAAATCTAGTTCGATATCGAATCGGATCACAGGGATGAATGTAAAAGCACCAGGAGATATCGATCCGTATCAGCTGGCGACGCTGAACGTTTTCTGAAATCATTTATTGAAGGATCTGAAAAAGATTGGATAAAATTTGGTGCTACAGTATAACTGTCAAAACTTATATATTTTAATAACAGAATTTCAAACAAAATTCTTTACATTTAATAACATTTTTCGATAAAAACAATATATAGACCTTGAAAGACATATTTCCTGGAGAAAAGTGATATAGGTTATTTATTCTAAGTAATTATATTTAAATTAAATGAAGATCGTTCGAACTGAGAAAATGTGTATTTAATTTGCTAATAAAAATGTATTTAATATGTATTTTAAATTCTTGCCACCACGTCTCCGGTGGACACCAAAAACTCTCAAATATAAAAAAAAAAAGGTTTTTCATCGCAGAATTATATTAGGGATTTCCCGAATTTCCATACACCCCTGCCTGCGCAATTTAGGTCCGGGTTTTATAATATTGAAGTGTGTATCCGTTTATGCAACGTCCACAAACAGTGAAAGATTATGCATACACTGGGCAGCAACTGGTTCTTTTACCCTTAGGGTACACAGGACCACATAGATTTCCTCCCGAAGCACAAGCACACACACGCGAAATGTTGCTCGATTTATTGACGAATCGGTTTACCATACTGCGCTGAAGTCAAATTGAACCGACGCTCTCTTTTACCCTCTCTCTCTCTCTCTCTCTCTCTGTCTGTCTGTATGTCTCTCTCTCTCTCCCTCTCTCTCTCTCTCTCTCTCTCTCTCTCTCTCTCTCTCTCTCTCTCTCTCTCTCTCTCTCTCTCCTCTCTCTCTCTCCCTCTCTGAAAACGATGTTGCCGTCCAGATCACACGCGAGGGTTGCATCAACCCCTCGAAAGCAAACAAGGTAACAGGCAGCAAGAGAGAAAGAGAAAGGGACCGAAAAGGGGAGAGAGTATGGAAGGGAGAGACGCAAAGAAAAAGCTTTCAAATCGGCTTTCGTAAAACTGACACTTAAACACGAAACATCAATGCAAATTCTCTCAAATAAAAAAATGAAATTTGCACTGTACTAATTCATAGGTCCCTTTTGCACAAAACTACATACTCAGCAAAGCACCCTTCGCTTCGATAAGCCACAACTGCAGGGCAAGTTGGCTCAATTTACTTCAACCCTCAGAGGGAAACGTGAAGTATTGAATCCAGAGACCGTGAAAGATAAAGATTCTTTTTTTTTTGACATTCGTTCGGTGGGATATATAAATTGTCAATTTTAATATAAATAAATATATCTGTAGTATATCTTTTTGATATTCGATCGGTGGAAATAATATTTCCAATTTCAATATATTAGGTATAGTAAAAAGAAATCCATTATTTTTGCATGAAATTGAAGGCAAAAATAATGGATTTCTTTTTACTACACCTAATATATGAATATATCTTTTTGATATTTGATCAGTGGGAATATTTTCATGATATTTATATAATATTTTCAATTTCAATATATATAAATATATCTTTAATATATCTTTTTAATATTCGATTGGTGGGAATATTTTCTAATTTCAATATACACACACACATATATGTACACTACCAGCGAAAGGTTTCCGGACAAAAATCCAAAAAAGTTCCGAAACAACTTTCGATGCCATTTCGCCGATAGTTGACGTAAATGAATTTAATAAAGCGCATTTTGAAGGGGAGGAATTCACCTTTATTCCGTTTTTTTTTTGAAAATTTTTTACAATTTTTTTACGACTAATACCCTTTTGCGAAAACTACAATTCTTCGCCTTTTTTTTTCCTTTTCTGGTGGACCCCGTTTACAAACAATTTTTTTTTTATACATTTCTTTGACTGGAATCATAAAGGGGAAAGCTCAGGCTTCAATTTTTTTTTTAAGTTTCGTACGATTTTTTTTCTAAAGATTTTTTGATTTTTTTGAAAAAATGGACAATTTGAAAAATAACTTCTAACGCAAAAACGACAAGGATTTCAAGGAAAATCTCAAGGTAGTCAAAAGTTGAATCGATTTTCGTTGAGTTTGCGAGCATTTTTTCAGATTTTTTTCGAAATTTTTTTTTCACCTATTTTTGGTAAAAAATCAGATGATTTAATTACCGTAACTCGAGAAAAAAATTTCGAAAAAAAATCTGAAATAATTCTATTGCGTTGGCGAAAGAAGAATAAATTTTTCATCTCTTGAAATTTTACCACAAACCCCTTAGTTCTCGAGTTACGGTATTTAAATCATCTGATTTTTTACCGAAAATAGGTGTAAAAAAGAATTACGAAAAAAAATCTGGAAAAATTCTCACGAACTTAACGAAAACCGACTCAACTTTTTACTATCTTGAGGTTTTCCTTGAATCCTTGTCGTTTTTACGTTACAAGTCATTTTTTAAAATGTTTCTTTTTTCAAAAAAATCAAAATATCTTTAGAAAAAGAAATCGTACGAAAATTTAAAAAATACAAAATTGAAGCGAGCTTCCTCCTTCATGATTCCGGTCAAAGAAATGCATTAAAAAAACGTTGACTGTAAACGGGGTCCACTAGAATAGAAACAAAAAAAAGGCGAAAAATGGTCGTTTTACAAAAAGGGTACTAGTCGTAAAAAAAATGAGTACAACATTTTCAAAAATAAACGGAATGAAAGTGAATTGCTCCCCTTCAAAATGCCGGTTATTAAATTGATTTATGTCAATTATGGGCGAAATGGCATAAAAAATCGTTCCGAAACTTTTGTCCGAAAACTTTTCGCCGGTAGTGTATATATAAATCTTCACGATCCAATTGGGATTCAATATACCTTCCCAACATCTATAAAACTTGTCGCTACTGGTCCACAAAATTCTCAAGATCGACCAGTCACCAAATTTAATCCCAAGAAGTCCCGAGAGCCAAATAAAAAAATCGGGGTTGATGCTGGCTACGTTGCTTAACGAAAAGTCCTCCCGATGCCGAACTACCTCCCCGACCAAAAAATCACCCCAATTTTGCCTGGCTCGTAGCCTCTCATCTTCACAATTGCATGACTGGCTTAAAAAAAACTGCGCACTCCCTTTCCCAATGATGAACGAATACTTTCATTCTTTTTCTCTTATGCATAAGTGTATGAGAAAGTTTGTTTGGGTTCGATGTATTTTTTGCGATTTTCGATATCGTTCGTTGAAGTAGAAAAAGATGGCGTGGCGAGAAGGCAAAAAGAATCGGGAGCGCGTTTACCGCGATCCAGCTGGCTTTTGTTACATCGTATATAGGCTGCTACGTATATATATATATATATACGGAGTACGGCATCGGCAAAAGTCCCGGAAGATCACCGGGCGTGCGTCTCCCGTGGTGAAACGTACCATTTATCCACGTCAACCTCGTTCTCCGACACGGCAAGGCGTCGTCGACGTCGTCTCTCTCTCTCTCTCTCTCTCTTTTTCTTTCTTGCGTCCATCGACAACGCCATATCATGCGGTATTACCGCACAGTGTGCGCAGAGTACACGTTTAACCGAAGAACTTCCACTAAGGTGAGAAAAAGAAATCGAGAATGAGGAGAAAAATGCCATAGTGCATGCGAGAAAGAGATAGAGACAGGGAGAGAGAGAGAGAGAGAGAGAGAGAGAGAGAGAGAGAGAGAGAGAGAGAGAGAGAATTCTGTCGCGCTCAGGCTCCTTCTGAACGCGAAAGATTCAGAAATACATGGCGAAGTTTTGCAACGCTTTATGCGCGAGAATTGCGATACATTTTCAATATACAGGGTGGACTATTTAACGTGACCACCCCAAATATCTTCGTTGCCTTTAGAGTGACGAAAATGACGTTACAATGCCAGTATTTACAAACATTAGAAACATCTCCAACTATTGACATTATTGTATCCGTTCAATAACCTGCGCCGCTATCACACCGGAAACTATTCGAAGGTCAAGAGAATCATTCATCCGACGTCTTCAAAAATGTGACGAGGTTAATGGCCATCACTTCGAATATTTGTTACAATAAATTTTCTGCACAAAAAATTCAATTACATTATTCGGATATTCCTATTATCAATACCATCACGATTTCCCGTTTTTACACGTATATTTTGGTGAAATATCATTTCAAGGTCATGATATCATAGGTCGTTGGATTCGTCTGAATATGAATATATTGATGACCTTGAGAACGCAAAAATATGACCTTGACAAAAATGAATTTTTCGCCACTTCATCAGCCCTTCGAAATCAATCAAATTACCTCGTGAAATTTTTTTCGTCACTCTAAAGGCAATGGAGATATTTGGGGTGGTCACGTTAAATGGTCCACCCTGTATGTGTGGGTAAAGGTAATTTTAAAGACTTCACCGTCGAGGGCTGGTCTCATAGTAGACGATTGTCCTCATATTCAATATTACGTAAAACCACAATGTCTCCAAAATCACTTTTATATCGATGTTGGCAGCTAAAAAGGATCTCCGTCAAAATGGCAAATGTCCTTTCCCCATTTATTCATGTATGACTCGCGATAAATTTAATTGCTGCCCGAGACTGACGTGAATCCAGTAGATGGTCCAACATGATTCCACGGTTATGTGAAAGTGCACATACAAGAGAGAAATCAGAAATCCAACATCAGCCTCGAATGCTATAATAGAAAAAAAAAAAACATTTCGACCTCTTTGGTTTCGATTGAAAAGCTGTCGATTTACGGTGGTTGTCATTTCCAAAACCAGTAGAGCTGCATCTATTGGATTTGCACCGTAAAATGGGCTGGGTGACTACCGGACCTAAACGGACTAAAGTGACTGGAACTCTCCCGAACGAGAATTGTTTTCGTTCAAAGGGGCCTGTTTTTGTTCCAAGGGTTGATCCACTGGTCACCTGTCTTTCGGTCCTGGATACCCTGTAATGCGTCTCTTCGTAAAGCAGCTCTATAAAATGCACCATAATACCGGCATCGCCATTTTTAGAGACAAAGAAAATACCACGAGGGATCTCTCCAATGATCCAATGTGCTCCGTGTAGCGTACAATCTTGACAATTAAGCCTACCAATGAGCAAACTCACCAACCGTGAGAAGCAAAAAAAAACAATAATAATAAAAATTGCAAATAAAGTCGCTGCGCCCGTGAGCAAAGCCAGGAAACTCGGTAACAAAGTAGCCATCCACATTTTCGTGCGTATGCTCGCGGGGAATTGTGCTATCTGCGTGCACCCGTGGACGCGGTACATTCTTCAAGCCTGTGACGTGGACCGTTTTAGCTGACGTGACTAAAAGCACTGGCGTTGTTGAAATTTGCTCTACACGGGGAGAAAGAGACAGAAAGAGATGCGGAGAAGGATATATGAAGAGAGAGAGAGAGAGAGAGAGAGAGAGAGAGAGAGAGAGAGAGAGAGAGAGAGAGAGAGTGAGAGAGAATGAAAAGAAGACAGCAAGCACAGAATGGATATAGCAAAGAGATAGAAGAGCGAGGACCCGACGCGTTGCATCCTGCAGACACTGATGTGGTTCTTGGTGCCGTTGAGTTCGGATAGACCGAGCGATAACACTGTTACACCGGTGGGTTAACATCACGCGGAAATTAACCGTTATATCTTTTGAACTCATTTAGTCTCGTCTGTGACGTGCATGCATATATACATATATATTTTCATACATTTATTTTCATTTATTTATACTCCTTCATTCGTTTATCTTTTTATTATTATTTATTATTATTTCATTTTAATACTGTATTAATTTATGCGATTCATATTAATTTATTCATACACTGCCAACATTTTTATATACAGTAGCGGTAAAAAATGTTCGATCAATTTAGATAATAGCAAAACTATATTAGAATAATATAATTCATTTTATCAAAGTATAAAGTATTTTCGTAAAATAAGAAATCAAATGAATTATATTATTCTAATATAATTTTGCTACTATCCAAAGTGATGGAAAACTTTTGACTGGTATATACAGTGGGTAAAAAAAGTATTTTTACACCGGGTCTTTTGCAAATTATTCTGCGAAAAAAAATAAAACACTTTAGCATTTGTTTTTTTTTTTTCAAAGAACAATAAAATGTTCGACAAAAATTTGCGAAAAAAAAATAAAATGCTAAAGCATTATTTTTTTTCGTCGAACAATTTGAAAAATACACGGTGTACAAATACTTTTTTTTACCCACTGTATATATATATATATATATATGTATACACAGAGAAACGCATATGCATACATATTCATGGGAAAAGGTTCATTCGAAGACATTCGCTTTCGAGGATCGTCCTCAGTCTGTTGTTCCCATACTCACCATTATGTAAAACGCGATGTTTTTAAAATGACTTCTAGATAAATGTCAGGATATTTAAATAAAGGTAGTTTCAAGGATCGTCCTGGTCGCAAAATCAACGGCACTTTTTCAAAGAACGAAGGACCATCTTCACGCATCAGATGCGTTGATCAATTTAGATAATAGCAATCAACATCACATAGATATAAAGGGTTCAAAATGTTTCTTCCTAATTTATATACATATATATATATATATATATCCTCCTACTGACACAGCAAATCTTTTCTACGTACGCGCGCCTTATTCGGGGAGTATAACCTATAATCGAAGGAAGCGTAAAAAAGGGTCGATAGATATAGAATAGTTAGAATGCTGCTTCTATAAAATTTGAAGTATAATTATTGGACAGGCCCTCGACATATATATATATATACACGTATACTTATTTGAGAATATATGTCTACATACAGTACAGTTTGTATAAGAGTACAGAACGGTACAATTTGAAGAAATGAGTAAATGTATATGTGTATATATATATATATATTTATTTAATTATTTATATTTACATGCATATTCACATTTATACATATATGTGTGTACAGTAGAGTCTAAATAGGAATGCAGGATGGTACAGCAGAAATAAATGAATATATATATATATATATATCGTCGTATTATGAGGAATCTTTATAGAATTCAATGACTCAGGAGATTTCTTTTTGTTCAAATGCAGAGATGCCCGGGAGACCGGTGAGCAATACCTACACACGTGAATATTCATAAGATCCGGGCGTTGTTCATTGAATTATCAAGGGATTAAGATCTGTGAATACGTTAATATCGTGGGGCACATACGGACGCGGAGACACCGGATACTTAGCGGATAATTGATAACTCGTGTTGCGGTTATGATAATTTCGCCAGAGAGAGAGAACGAGGTATAAATTTAAAAATGTAATGAAAAAAAAAAGGTTTTCCTCGCACTCGCGTATTTGTTTGTGAGTGTTGTTCTTGTTTCTTTCTGCATGAGCTCGCGATGAATCTTACTGTCTGGCGTGAATGATATTTCGATTCCGTTTTCTCTTGGTGTCGTGGAGAAAAAAACGAATCGTGGCTGATTAATCAACGCGAGAAATGGTCCATTGGGAAAGGTACGAAATGAACTATCGAAAAACGTCATAAAAGGTCCATTGCAACACGGGAAAAACGGTCCATTTAAGAGATGACTTACCAACCGAATTTAGTTTTGTACTGACAGATATCTTTAGTTTTTTTTTGAAAGTAATAGTCTCGCCAAGGCGTTTTTCTATAGATTTTTTAATATTATTTTGAGGACAAATTCAGGACACTATTGAGTGATTACTTGTAAAATTTCATAAGGATTCAACGTTGTGTATTCGGGATATTGGCAATCAAAGATTGCACGGTTTTACGCGTGTTCTTATGGGGAGCAGTGGAAAACTTCACATTTCACGCAATAACTTCGAAACTTTTCTACAGATTTTTTTCTTTAAATTCTCAATTACAGAGGAACACATAACGAAGTGAGTAAAAAAAAATCATGATTTTCGACCTTCTAGTTCCGGAGATGTAGTGATTTAAATAAAGCAATGTCTAGCGACGCTAGCGCCACGAAGCGACTGAAGCAGAGTAGAACTTGATTAAAGTAGTGTGTGCATATTCGTATACGCAGAGTATCTACGCATTAGTAGCCGGAATGGATAGTCTGATAGAAAAGTGAGGGTTAGGTGAACATTATATTAGGCGTTTTCATAATTATAAGTTTTTACATCCCGATAAGATGTACAACCTATATTATAAGGATATTTCGCAATATTTCGAAGCTTTCATCGATTGAACGAAGAATAAACTTTCCAACGTGACTGTAGCGAGACTACTAACTCAACCCAAAGATGAAGACCGTATGTCATTGGGACCTTTACTACTAAGTACCTCACACTTCAATGGAGACTCGTACCTCCGTGTGTATCGTGTGCATCTGTGCGGTTAATCCAACACACCGCATAAATCGCCATAATAAAAAAAACCTGGATGGATCAATCATCAACATCAAATTTGATCGATTTGAGCGACACTTTTTCTCGTTCTATCGCCGCGCATACTGGCTCAATTTATTTCCAAGCGTGTACCACGAGAGGTCTCTTGCTGCCGACGTCGTCCATCTGTCGAGCTGTGGTACTGCTGGATGCTGCCTCCGGAAGACTGGCCAAGTCCGTTGTGGCAAAGTCCACAGTTTTTCGCTACGTCTCTTTCTCTCTTTCTCTCTCTCCCTTTCTCTCGCACTATCTTCCTCCCAATCTCTTCATCTCGTTCTCTCTCTCTCTCTCTCTCTCTCTCTCTCTCTCTCTCTCTCTCTCTCTCTCTCTCTCTCACGAGCTCTCCCCGATCGGTTCTCTGCGCGAGATCCCCTCGGGTGGCCAAAGCCGGGCGTCTTTGTCGGGTTACGGCGGGGAATGTACCAACAGCCAATCGGGATGGGGCTTTATCGCGGCTGAGATGTTTCATTGGCCGAGAGAGGGAATACTATCGAGCGGACGATGTGAAGCCGCGCCTCGTGGACCCTTCGGAGGCTGCGCTCTCCAACACGTCCTTATCAATTATATATATATATATATATACGTATATGTTAAATTTGCGAGTGTATGTGACAGAGAGCGCAGTTTCTGAGGGTCCATATACACATGGGGATAGTTGATTTTGGGGACATTCGATTTTGAGGCTCGTCCTCGCTCAACCAGATGTGCTGATAGCCAACATTACGTCGATACAACGAGTTCAAATGGTTTATTTCTACATATATATATGTACGTATAAGTAGCTAGCCATATAACTACACAAACGACGAAGACTACACTGACAGAAAAATTCTTTTGATATTAACTAGATGCATTTATATGACTTTTTTTTTTGAATTAACTAGATTATTCGTTAAATGAAACTTTTCCTATTGCATTCCATTATTAAAATTATTTATTGCAAATATATTTTTTTTATATCAAGATCTATTTAATATCCGCTAATAACTAAATATTTCATTTATTCCTCATAAATCTGTGATTTGGTTTCATTTGGTAGTATAAGACAAAAGCAATAGACGGAAAAATGGTACACGATTCAGTCTCTCAAAAATCTTATGGCTTTGTTTTCATTAGAAGACTGTTGTAACATTCTGCAGTTGAGGAAAATGATTAGTCTTTCTATACACAAATAGTCGCGCCTGTTGACAAAAGGCACGATACCTTTCTTTTTTCCAAATAACAGCCTTGTGAGTGAAAAAAAAAGAAAAATAATTTAACTTTTTTTCATCGCACTTTTATGTCATGAAACTATATTCCTTTCTCGTATTCGTGCGATATATCGTGTTTTATCTTTATTTATTTAATTTGAATATATTTAATATTTATAAAGAATAGCTGGAACAAATATTTAAAAAATTTGAAACAAATAGGGTCCTAGTAGGCCCCGAGACGACGAAAAAATCTGATTTAAATATATCCTATTGAAATTAATTTTTTTTTTTTTGGCATTGTACATACATGTTTGCACTGAATCGGAGGTTTCTACTTCACCTGCAGTAGCTAGGGTAAACCGACCAGTGAATGAATCAATAATGACACTATAAGATCAGATGGACTGTAAAATTAAAATATCATCAACACAAACTTGTTAATTGCTATAGATAACCGAAGATATTGTTCTGACAGCAGAAAAAAATAATCGAAGTGATTACAACAAATAAGTAAGATGTAGTCAGAGAAGACTCTGTCGAATCTCTTCTACGTGGCTGCAACCACAGGACATAGTGCGGTACTTCGTGTGTGCATGCACCACACGAGCTGAAGAGCCTCGACCTTGTTGACGCGTATACGTCGCGAACGCATCCAGCTTCGATTCATTTTTTGTCGATCAGATCATCGAATCGAGCAAGAGTCTGCTGGATCAGAGTTCCGATCGCTAGCCAAAATACTTTTTCAGCGTGTCTCGAAGAGAAAAAAAAGCGTGGGAGGTTTGGGGCGAGAATATTAGCGAATAGAAATTGACCAAGATGGAAGGATGAATGTAAGATAATTTGGCGTGAGAAATTAGACGATTTATTTATTGAGTTTTTTCGTTGGAGTTTGTTAGGAGTGCGATTCGAAATAGTGTAATGGCGACAGAAATTATTGTTAATTGAGTTAACTTGAGCTTGCAATCGGTTTCTATGCTTAAATGTAAGGCGGAGTTGAAGTTCACCCTCTCGGCTAATTATCACCCCCTGCCTGCTCCATTCACGCCGATGACAATGTCATCGTAGTACCTACCAATGTGGCAATAATAATGAGACGATAAATTCATATTTAAGATGAATTCATATTTAATTATTTATAATATTAATAGAAATTTAAAAAACTAGTTAAAATCTTTATCTCTCTCTCTCTCTCTCTCTCTCTCTCTCTCTCTCTCTCTCTCTCTCTCTCACACACACACACCCCCTCTTTTTTACCCACACACATACATAGTAATGTATATATACATAGTAATAATGTTTTATAATTATAATAATATATATATATATAATAATAATGATATGTATATATACACAAACATATAAAAAACGAATAATGAAAAAAGGTGCTGCATTCAATATGTACATACATTGACTTCTACATTATAAATATAATCAATTAATATATAATCAACGAATTAATTCTACATTACATATATTTTCTAATATTTTATATTTCATTATATTTTATTTTCTGAGTTCCAACGTACACTTTTGCAGGTTGTTACGTATTACCTTTCCCAATTGAACCGTTTCCTAACACCCCCTACCCGCACTTTGCTAATCTAACCTAACTTCCGTTGCGTCCATAGTCGTCTTAAGGCCTTAGGCCACTGTAGGATTTTCCAAAAATCGATTTTTTTTCGTTAACAATGTACCTTAGTACCTTTAAAATTATATTCCAAAAGATTATGGATGTGAAAAATCTCTAAGTACTCGATTTTCGAATTCTAGCGCAATCCCTCTTGATTCATGTCGTGAATTCTACTAACTTTAAACGCGTTTGTCCCAAAACTACATTTTTCAAGTCGGCCGGACTCATAACTCAAACAAATTTTAACCCATTCACTTGAAATTTTAACTGTATATATAGAATAATTTTTTTCTTGGGGCAATACGTAGGATTTTTTAATTATATTGCATAGTTCCTTTTTTATAAACAATTTTCTGATGATTTTCTCATGGCATTTTATACTTTTCATTTTAGAAATGCGCTATTTTGACAAAAAACAATATATTGAAAAAATTTTAGTGCCTCATCATAACTCAAAAATTATAGGAGCTGTCGGTCCGGCCATTGATCTTCCAGAAATAAAGGCGTCATCGGAAAAATGCTACACCGCCATTTTGACATGCATCGCTGTGAAAAAATAATTTTGTACAGTCAATTACGTGTATAATAAAACCCCTATTTTGTAATTCCGATTTATTTTATGGTTTCGCTGAAAAAAACACAAAAAATATGCCCTCTTTTGGCCGCTAGAGTGGCCTAAGGCCTTAAGTACCGTACCGAATTGGCCCTGGGTACGGGGAAACTGTGGAAAACCCTGACCACCCAGCTACCAGTGTCGGTTACATTATTTACATAATGTAGAAACATTTTCCGTTATTTATTTTCTTAAGATTTTTTACAGACTCAACCTCCCACTCATTTTAATTATTGGATTTATTTCATTTTTATATTGTCAGAAGTAATGCAGGGCCAAATCTAAACATATTGACTGACTGGCTGACTGACTGACTGACATATATACAACGCACATCCTACATTGCTGAAGATACAAACGTCAAACTTTGAACATATGTTTCTTTATAGGTGTAGGAGTGCACTAAAATCAACTCCTAAAGTGGTGAAATGGGGTGCAAAAGTTTCTATGAAAAATTGTATTCCTTGAGTCTATGAATTTGAAACGTGTTATAAATATTCTTCTAAACAAATAATAAAGCGCATATTTTAGGATTTTTCAAAACTACCCCTAATTAGAGTCAAAACTACCCCTAATTAGGTGTGCAACAGAGTCTCGAATTTTGCATAGAAAAAAATCGAATTTTCTGGTTTCATCTCAATTAAATTATTTTTATTCGAACTAAGCAATTTTAGTGAGTTTTATTTTTGGATTAATCGTCATTGTTCAATTCCTTTTCCGATTCGAATGTAATCTGTCCAGACCCGTGCTCTGAGGTCCTAATAGTTTGAAGTAAAATTCCACGAGGGCGAAAGCTACTGTATATATTTTTCCAAAGCATCACTTTCCGTATAAGCATTGCAAAACAACATTAGGCAATAATAAAAATAATTGACGGGAACAAAGTCCATTGAAAATGGCGATAAAAGTAAGGATGGAAAAATTGAAGCTGTATCATCGCGTTGTTGGACGCGATGTTGAATCGGGTTCGTTCTGTGGCCATCCCTCATCGCGGTTGCGTCGTCGCGCTCGCGCGCTATGTGAAACGCGCAAACGCCACGCGGCGTCTCTCGGCGTCGTATCGCGACGCGCCTCCCCGTTCGTCTCACCCTCGTTGGTGCACACTAATGGGGCGCGCGCGCGCACACACACACACACACACACACACACACACACACCCACACACATGTGGCACATATACGCGGGCATACCCCTGAAGTTCGTATAGTCGGAGCGTAGAAATAGCGTTATAGGGGTCGTACCCGTGGCAATAATCGGATCCAGTGAAGAGTAACACATCAGTAGTGGTGGTGTATCTATAAAGCGAAGCTCGAAGATCGGGCGCGTTGAGAAAAATCCCTCCCCCTTCGACGGCAAGTTGTACCGACGGCGGTCTCCGCTCTATCCGGTACGCCCGGTGAGCTCTCGTTGGCTTTCAACCCCTCTCGCGTTCTCTCTTCGTTTGCTCTTTCGATCTCTCTCTCTCTCTCTCTCTCTCTCTCTCTCTCTCTTCTCTCTCTCTCGCTCTCTCTCTTTCTCTCTGCTCCTGACGTCTCCTTCGCGGCGTGTGCGGACTCCGAAGCTCCGGCGGCGGCAGATATCTCTCCGCTTGTACGAAAGCACGCGAGTGCGCGATTTTCTTCCTCCTCGCTCTCGTCGCTCCCGTCGCGTCTCTCTCCTCGTAGACGACGAGGAGGAGCGCGCATCCCGCGACGAGGACAATCGCGAGATCTTTCTCGCGCTTCGAAATCCACCAGGGACTCGTGTGTGCGCGTGTCTGTGCGTCGGTATTTAGTTTTCGTTTATGTTTTAATAAAAATAAAAAAAAATTTTGTTGATCAATAACATCGCGAGATCGAAGGCCCTCGAGTTCCCTCGATTAAGCGCGGTCGATCCGAAAAATATTCGGCCGTCGAATTTACTCAAGAATCGTAAAGTTCTCGAGCTCATTTGAGGCTACTTCGAGGCTACTTCGAAGAAAGGAAATTTTCTACCCAACGGAAAGCATCTTCGTTGGTGAAGCGTGCGCGTGAAACCTCCGAGTGCTTTACGAACGTTTTTGTCACACCCTCTGTGAAACGTTTTTTTTGTTTTGTTTTACTTTTGCCCAGTGCCCGTGAGAAAGAGACGACGGGACTGTGAGCGAGAAAAAAAAATGTGGCTGCGAGTCGATCGCGGGTGAACACCGGCTCTCACGGACAAGTGAATAAACGCGATCACGTCCGACGGTACCGGTATGTCGACAAACCCGCGCATAACATTCGTCGTCATCATCCGTGGGGAATAAGAGAGAAAAAAAAACACAAAGAGAGAGAGACAAGGAGAGAGAAACTCAGAGAGAGAGAGAGAGAGAGAGAGAGAGAGAGAAGAAGAGATAAACTCAGAGAGTGAGAGAGAGAGAAGAGGAGAGGAACTCAAAGAAAGAAAGAGAGAGAAGAGGAGAGAAACTCAAAGAAAGAAAGAGAGAGAAGAAGAAGAGAGAAACTCAGAGAGAGAGAGAGGGAGAGAGAGAGAAGAGAGTAACGCAGAGACAGAGAGAGAGAGAGAGAAGAGAGAAACTCAGAGACAAAGAGAGAGAGACGAAAAACGGCGAGAAAACAACCGCACGTACAGCGAACAACGAACATTGGCGAGAAATTGCGAGACAAAAGCAAAGAGAGAGGGAGAGAAAGAGAAGACAGAGAAGCGCAAACCGCGCAACAAAAAGAAACTCCAGCATCTTGTTTTGCAACGTGAGCCGCAGGACGAAGTTCGTCATCCCTTCCTCGAGGTTGTTCTCTTTTGTTCTTTACTCGAGCTTCCTTCTTACGTACTCATATATATATATATTGCCCTTTGACCACTCGTATACACATTTCAATCACCCTGCCGAATAAAAGGGCGCAACGCCCATTGCATCACGTGCTCATTTGTCCGCATCTTCTACCATTTTGTATTACAGCACTCAATGCGTACATATATATATACCCATTGGCCGTCTTAAGAATTATATATAAAAATATATGGGTATGTATAGATATATGTATCAATGCAGAATAGATATACCTATATATGTTTGGGTTTGTGTGTACGTCTGCAATTGAATCGATATATCCTCGCTTCTGGTCAACGAACTTGTCTTATTTACCGTAGTTTCTTTGGTGCACACATCATCGTGATACATGATAAAATGTCGTCCTGTTTGATTCCGGTACCAATCGCATCAACCCTCGTATACGACGATTCTCCCAAACTCCGTGACGTTTGTACATCGGACTTCAGTCGACGACTCTGATTCTTTCTGTCATGGCTCTTATATATTTATATAAACACACACACATATATATATATATATGAAATATAAAATGAACTTTGCGCATCTCTGCGCGTATAACTGCGCTGGAAAATTCCCAGAACGATAATAAGCAAACAATCGTATCGCATACGTGCGCATCTTTACGGAAGACGAAGGAAAACGAACGATCATCCAGATTTACGATCGTTTTGATGTCACCTCATTCTCCGTACTTGATTAGCAACGCGCTTCATCTCAATGGGGCTCTTTTCTTTTTTATTTGCGTTCTGTTTTTTTTTCTTATCTTTTTGTCTTGTTGCTTACAGCGGTAACGAGATTTCGCGATGATTCTGCGCTTACGATTTCTGAGATTCGTCGAGCGCGCGCGCGCCCGTGTTACGTGACCAAAGTTAGTCTCGTTTGTCCGAAGCATACATATATATATATATATATATATATATATTATATATGAACGCGCGCGCACCATTGAGGCTCAAGTTTGATCCGCGATTACGAGATTTTCTTTTGCCGCTGGAACTTCGACGCGGAATGGAACTTCATTGGTGACCGATGTTGCACGTGATCCTCGGAGAACGATGGTCGCTCGTTGTGTAGATAGATTTATATTTGCGAGAACGGAGAAGCAGAACGTGCCATTCAGTCATTTTGCTTGAAGAATAAATTATCTTTTTTTTCGTATCGCGAGAATTAAATTAATAATGGAGTATGAATTTTTTTTTGATGTATCATCTAGATTTGATTTTTGTTTACGAAAAATATATTTTTATTCAATTTTTCATATTAAAGAATTCAATTTTTATTCGAATTGTCATTAAAAAAAAATTTATGTGAATTTTTATTTTAAAGAATGTTTTTTTATTTTTATTACAAAAAAAAGAATAATAATAATAACATGAGTAGGAGCTTCGAATACTGGATCATTTGTTCTTGATTTATTCGTTCGAATTGATGATATTTTGTCATGGAAATACATAAAAAGGCATACTGGAATAAAAATATTAAATATGAAATAATCAATTATTTATTTGTTGTTTTTTTTATTATCACAGATGCATGTATATATATATAAATAAAAGCTATATCTCCGTGGTTGAGACTCGAGGATAATGAGGACGAGCCCGAGCATTACAATATGCAAGTGTACACGTAGTGCGCATCACGGCCTTTCTTACGTTATAAAACTCTTATCATCGGCAATCGCGGGAGGAAGAATAAGTGATAAAATTATACGCTTACATAATTTTATAGCGCCCGAGTATCCGCGCGCCGCCACTACCTTAATCCATATATAAATCGTGAGAATGCCATTTTTCGCTTGCTCGACTTGTAGCCCTGGCAAACACACACACACACACACACACTTGCATACAATCTTAGAGGGGTTCAAAGTAATTTTGCTCTTTGTATATAGGAAGATCGAGATTTTCCTCGCGGTCTATCAATGTGCAGCTACCGTTTCGCATCGTACGCGTACTCTCGCGTACCCTTTTTTGGTATATACATATATATATGCATATGCACACACACACACACACACACCCAAACAAACAGATACATATATATACATATATTTAAGATTTGATATCACACTCTTATCTTACACGCCATTTGCGTTTCCTTTGGTTCTGTGCATAGTCTTGCTCCTTGCTCGAGTCACGATTGTTATTTTAATTCAACGACTCCTCGTCCCATTATTCTTCATTCATAGTCACCGGGGAAAGAAAAAAAAACAATCGCGTGAATTTTCGAAGTGGTACGGCCGAGAAAAAAAAGGGACTTGCCTATGGCACTCTGGAATTTTGATTGGGACGACTTTGGGTTTCCGTCTCCGGTAAAATTGAAGCACATTTGCTGCTGGAAGTAATTAGATTCGATGGTAGTCGTTCCCGAAGACGAATCAGATCATCTGCAGATCATCTGCAGTAATATTTGCAGCCGTGTTGGAAAGAGCTGTATTTGCAGAATTGGATATCAGAGGGATGTTGGAGCAGATTTTATCTTGATAGCAGCCTGTTCCAACTTCGAACGATCCAGTTGAATCCAAGATTAAATTTGATCCAAGATCCAATTCAATTGGCACAGAGACGCTGATGGACGCCTGTTTCTTAACTTTGGGAGGTGTAATGATTATCCCGGGTTCGTAAAGTCGCAGAGAGTGGTTAGATCAATGATGGAAGCATCGAGGGTCTCGTGTCTCCCGCAATTGCCAGAGTGCTGGATTCTTATGTGGAAGGATTCAAGACCATATGAGAGACACGAGCCCATGCGGAAATAGAGTTCGAGTTTTGATCGGGCCCATCTTAATTTTCCCTAACATTATTAAAGCCCTAATCTAGGAGCCTCAAATGGGCTATCAGTGGCCGGTCACACTTTGCTACCGAGGGCCATTAAATGCAAAATAACCAGGGCCATTAAAATTGCCTCAATGGTGCCTCATAACAAATTATTGCAGCTATATGCATGCTTGCGTATGTGTGTACTGTGAAAAAGAAATGTGTTATTTCAATACATTTGAGGGTTATAATTCTGTCGCATATTTTGACACGTTTGACCGCGTGTTGTTCCAATGAACGCACTGCATGGGTATTGGTTGAAGGCATCACAGCTCGTCTACTATAAACGCATAATTTAATTATTATTATTTAATCGATCTCGATAATTATTATACCATAAATTCTTTAGTCAAGCAATTTATACTGATTAGCCCCTATAATAGCAAAGTCTAGGAGTATTGAGGAAAATCGCTACTAGGGAATCTACAACTAGAACCCCTTAAAGGCCTTTACTTCGTCTCCGTACTTGGACCATAGTTTTAGTCAACCTACCTAACCTACCATTCCCTAATAGGGGCCCGGTCCGGCTCTTTTACGGAAAGCCCTACTATGGAATCCACAAGTAATCCATTGAAGGCCCCGTATTGTATTAGATATACCTTGCCAATTTTCCTCACGGGAGTAGATAGTTTTATGCGTGGCGCAAAAGCGAGATAAGAAGGGAATACAGATATATTTATACGTATTTGTGCAGAGAGAGAGAGAGAGAGAGAGAGAGAGAGAGAGAGAGAGAGGCAGGGAGGGTCGGTGGTCAGAGTTGGGTGAAAAGAAAGGAAGGCGTGTGTACTGGAAGCGTTCGAGGGATGGACGGAATTCGCCGCTACTATTCCAGCTGGCTAACCGACGAGCTCCAGGTAGGTAAGAACACAGGAGTCACGAGAAGGTGATCATTAAAATTTCTCGGACGCTAAAAGTTGTGTGCACTGGCCTGTTTCTCCGTTGTAACGGCAGCGTGTTGTACCGTACACACGTATACACACGTGCATGAAGGACGGGGTTGTTGAGAGAGGAAGAGAGAGAAAGAGAAACGGATCCGCGTGTGCGAAGACATCGAGAGTCGGGGATAGTCGTAGTTCGCCAGATGACAGCCGACCGAAAGAACACCCGGGACTCGTCCTACTTCTCTCCTCGCATACCTATAGAGTCGCCTCTTTTGCTGAGCTCACACCTCTTTGCACCCTCATCTTCGTTTCCGCACTCCCCTCGCGCACCCCGTACCTCCTTTCTACCCGCGCCTATTGCGATCCTTCCAAGTGTCCTTGGTCTTCAGACTCGCAATGGGACTCCTTCACGGAATGTCCTTTCTCTTTGCCGGATGGACCCGGTTCTTGGGATCAACTCCCTTCTCTGTTGGATGCGAGCAGCCTCCGACTAGACTTTTCTTCTTCCGGTCTACAGTATCTTAGATCTTCGGCATTGGTGGCCTGAGCTCCACGTTTTTCTGTCTCACGAACGACTTCGGAACTTTCCAAGAATTTTGCGAGAGCTTCTTTGTCACGCAAAACTCTTTAATCCAAGTCTTCGAGCGTCTAGGCTCTCCAGGATCGTTGGAATCTACTTTGTTTAGGCTTATTCATTTTTTAAATTATTTACTGATGGTGAAACTTGCATCAAGTCATTCCAGATTACACCGATTCGCAATGACGAAGATTAGTTCAATCCCGGCTAGATTACACCTAGTTCAGATAATGTTTAGATCAATCCATGGCAGATGTTGAAGTTCGAATCAAGTGATATGTCAGATGACTACCCCTAGGACAATCCATTCCAGATGATTAGTCCATGCCAGGCGATAAATCTTAAATCAATCCGTGTCAAATGATGAAGTTTAGGTCAATACAGTTCCGGACTGCACATATTCCCGATAGTAAAGAACGATCGATGCCACACGATGAAGCTAAAATCAATCTGTGTCAGACGACGAAGCCGAGAACAATCCTTTCCAGATTACACTCATTATCAATTCAGATGATGACAGGTTCATCATCTGAATTGCATGCAATCGGGAATGCCCGATTGCAATCCAGATGATGATACTTGAATTACAGTTCCAGATTGCACCCATTCCAGATGGTGAAGCCCACATTAATCCATTCCAATGTTCATCCAATCCAGATAATGAAGCTCCCATCAATCCAGTTTTCAGCTACCCGTGCAGAAATTGTCGTAGGGATCAAATTGGACTCCCATACTTGTCACCACTTTCTGATAGGGATGGAATAGGTCATCGCATTGGATCTCTATATTAAAAAGTCATCTTCGTACATTGGATTCCGATCGGGATTCCCCATTGGAGTCGAATGTACGAATCAAATTTGAATCCTAAAGAATTCCCGCGTTATCGAAGACAATCCGATACGATTCTTGATGGATCCCATCGCATTCTGTACGTTGAATTTTCTAAACAATGAACATATAGATATACAAAATGGATGGATCTTAAAAAAGTGGAAATCTTATTTTTTTAAAGTATGAATTGCTTTAAAGTATGAATTGCTTATGAAAAGTATATCTTGAAAATCATTTTGAATCACATCACTAAAAATCGACTGTAATTATCGTTTGTTATTTATTTTACTGCACTTTGACATAATATCAGCACACCTGCCCACGAAGCATGCAGGTTATGTTTCACCACGCCGAGTTTTTTTCTCGTGTCTTTTCACATGTTTTTGACTCGAACGTAATGAGAATTCTCAAATGGCGTTGATCGGAGAACAGTGCAAAATTTAATTAGATCCCAATGAGGACTCCCGATGTGTGGTGTTCCTACCAAAACTCTATACAGATGTGGGTGTATCTTGGGATTCCCCACCAAATTTCTGCACGAGATCACGAAAGGATATTTTTTTTTCTGGAAATCCAACAAATTCCGGTTGAGAATATCAAATAAAAAAATTTCAAACGACCTAAATCGGGAAATAGTGCGTACTCGACTTGGATTCCAACGTACACTCCCTCCGTGCAGCATCCTTATCAAATCCTCATAGGGATCCCGTGCAGAAATATTGTCATGGATACAGTTCAATTCGGACTAGGATCCTGGTTTCTCAATCGGGATCCAGTCGGATATCGGATCGGATCCGGGAGCGAAATCTACCACTCGCAAATCGGATTCCACTGAGGATCCTAATCCGGAACTATTAAGAACTCTAGTCAGAATCTCAATAGAAACTTTGCATAGGATCCAGGCTAGAATCCCGAAGTTCTAGAACAAGATCTAGTTCGATATCGAATCGGATCCCAGGGATGAATGTAAAAATCACCAGAAGATACCGATCCGTATCAGCTGGAGACACGCTGGACGTTTTCTGAAATCATTTATTCAAGGATCTGAAAAAGATTAAGTAAAAATTGGTGTTACAGTATAACTGTCAAAACTTATATATTTTATTAACAGAATTTCGAACAAAATTCTTTACATTTAATGAAAATTTTCGAAAAAAACAATATATAGACCTTCAAAGACTTATATTTCCTGGAGAAAAGTGATATAGATTATTTAGTCGAAGTAATTATATTTAAATTAAATGGAAATCGTTCCATCGTCCAAATTAAATGGAAGCAGTGGACGCCATCTGGATTCCAATGAGGAATACCCCTTCTAAGAAATCCGTATCATATTCCGATAAGGATCCGATCGGAACTTAGGTATCCCTAAGAAATTTTTGCACCGGATGTGTTAGGATCTGGGTACTTCCCAACGGATTTCTACACGCGTATACTTCGATGGACTCACGTAGACGCTGGATAGTTCGCATACGTCATAGATTCCAATGATCGCCACTTATTCCAGTCTCAGCCATCCTTCATTCGGCCACGTTACGGGATGGACATTCACCCTTCGGGAAGAAAGACTCTCGTTATACTAACGACGTACAAACGATAGGGCTCATTGGTACACAGGCTTTCGTAGGTGCGCGTGGTCTTTCACTATCGCGCCACGTTTTACCATCCGCGTGGTGTGTAACAAGAATTGCGATTAAGACAAGCTCGCACCCAGGCTGATATTCCGTGGTGGTGGTGGTGGTGGTGGTGGAACGCGAGGGAGCGCCACGTGGGCATCGCTCGTTCAACCCGGGGACGTTGAGTTATCGTGCTTGCTTCGCGGTGCTTGGGTGAACGGCTCTTGGGCGCCCGAGCGCGCGCGCGCGCCTTTACCTTCGCGCGCGCTCGCGCTCTACCAATTAGTTTGCCGTCTCTCTCACTCGCTCTTTCTCCGACGCTCGTGGCGAATTCGAAACTCAGCTCTACTACTACGGAATCCATTCATTAACGGGAGGCCGGTCACGAATTGTTTTCATTCATGGATTCCCGTGCGTAGCATAAACGAAGCTCTCATTCGCTCACTTTGCCCACCCCGGGACAACTACGGAGACGACCAAGAGCGTGTCCTGACTTCGTGAATGAACGTAAAGAAGTCGTCGGCTAACCACACCGCTCTCCTCCGTTCAACCATATCGCCATCATTAGCCTACTCCGCCCCAGGCGTCTTCTCTCGTTCTCCTTCTCTCTCTTCCTCTTTCTTCCAACCACTCTGGAGTAAATTATGTATCCAATTCGATTCCATACAGATACGGGACCATTGACTCGACCATTGCCCGATTGGCACAACACGCGAAAAGAAGTACCTTCAACGTGACCAATCCGTTCTATCTTCACTCCTGCGACAAATGACTCGTCTGTACCGTTTTTTTTTTTTTTTTTTTTTTAGGCAATCAGTCGATGTTCGACCCTAAGTACGGAGGTTTTTCGTTGATTGCAGAATGCGGAATTGGCGAGGTAGCAGTGCAGAATGCTGAAGGAAGTAGGCTGTGGCAGTAGTACACCCCCACCGGGGGATGTCGCGCGCAGCGCTCGGCAGATTGGCACTGGCGAGGGGGGTACCAGTGGCGATGGTGGACTCGGTTGCGGCGGATGCGGCAGGGAGATAGCGGAACGTTGGTACCTCAGAGCTGCCGATCGTGCATGGCACAGCGATTGCTTGCGATGCTGCCATTGTCGGGTGCCTCTTGCCGCTGAGTTGACTTGTTTCGCACGGGATGGCAATATTTATTGCAAGGAGGATTACTATCGGTTGGTATATCTTTATTATTACTATTATTATATACATGCATATATATATATATATATATATAAGAGGCATTCCATGCCTATCATTTAGCCCGTGACCCCGACCATTTTTTATTTTCCTGACTTTTTTTGTAAAATTGTACCCCATAAAAGGAATATACCCACAATTTTTTTTATTTTTATCGTTTTTTTAAAGAAGTTTTTGAAACGTTTTAACGCTGATAACTACTGAACTAATTGAGATATCGACGAATGTCGATATATCATTTTTTTTATTCTGAAGCATACTTTCGTTAAAAAATATGAAAAAATTATAAATTATCAATGTCAACGTTTTCTTTTGCTTCTAAAGTGAAAACTATTTTTTTTAAAGATGATTGCCATTTTTTTTTTTTCAGTAAATTCTGTAAAATAGAGCAACCCATTCTATGATTTTTAAGACTAATCTCATCGTGGGACCATTTTTCCTTCTATTTTTTTCGAATTAATCATATTTTTTTTAGAAGATTTTTATCATTTTAATCTCCAATAATTTTATTAATGATTTTGTGATTTCCAATCCGGCTTCGACAGGCCTAAAACGGTTTATTTTTTATTTGTGCTGAAATTAACGAAAAAGATTTTTTGTGCAAAACTAATTTATTTTTTCACTAATAATAATACTGATCAAGACTAGTAAGCCAATTTTCAATCGAATTTAATAGTCATCACCGTTCTAGTTTCTATCCTTTTCGTAAATAAAATGAACTTAGTGAGGAATTATATGGGAATACGTGAATTAAAAAAGAGTGGAATTTTTCCTTTTATATATATATGTAAGGAAAAATTTCACTCTTTTGACGAAATTTTCAATAACATTTTGGCATAATTGGGGACTAATTTCATTAATGGTGCATCCAATTGCTTGCTTGATCTCCAAAATGGTCTGTGGATCATTGGCATACACTTTTCCTTTTATAAAACCCCAAAGAAACAAATCCAATGGCGTCAAGTCGCACGATCTTGGTGGCCAATTCAAATCGCCATGGCGCGAGAAAAAAATGACCATGAAACTTCATCTGCAATAACTGCATTGTTTCGCCTGCATTTTCAAAATTTCTATTCGTTGCTCGATCATGTAATTTTTCATGACTGAACCTCAATACCTCCTGATGCCAGTTGTCAAAGATTAGTTGTCAACTCTATGTTCGCCACAAAAAAAAATGGCGTGCAATTAAAAATGTCAGGTAATTTTGAGACACCCATTATATATGCGATATCCTATACGATTGATCGAGCAAGTCTTGGATGTTTTTCAATCTAATCTTCAAAACAGACCTAAGAATTTTTATTTTCTTTCTGACCCTAGAACTCGTGATTGGGGGCCGTTCGCACCCCAATTTTATTACCACGTTTTTATTAGCTTGCTTTCTTGTCTGTTTGTTTGTTCGGTAAAAATTTTGCAATCGATTTTAAACTACCTTCCGGATGAGCCAGAGACTTGAAACTTTAAACATAGCTCAAAACTAGATGAAAATGCAATATTAACTCGCTTTCTTGTCTGTCTGTTTGTTTGGTTATCTGTACGGTAAAAATGTTACAATCGTTTTTAAACATCGACAGCTGATGAACATATCTCTCGCCTTGTTAGTCCCGCGCTTCATCATGCCCAAAAAAGAGCGACTAAGACAACCGTTTCTTTGTCTGTTTAAGCGTGAAACCTCAAGCATAGCTCGGAACTGGATGACAATCAAATAGACTGACAGATAAGATAAAAGAGGAAAAAAAATTGCGAAAAAACATAAATAAAGAAATAAATATAGCTTAGCGAAACAGAAAAATAAAAAATAATAATTAATAGTGAATAGTGCATTAGTGACAATTTCTACGATGGTCAAGGAGACGGCTACCTAACTTAAGCTATTTCTATTTCAGATATGATCAGGTGAAGAAAAACTGAAGTAAACCTGAAATTTGCCACATGTCTCTGTCATAATCTCATCAAGATGTTTAAAATAGATTGCAAAATTTCACAAACACGAGACTAAACAGCAGAAAATAATTAATTAAATAAAGAAATTATTTTTAAAAAACCACGTTTTTAAAAAGGACTAAAAAGTATAAAATAATTTCTCGTACCCCCATACAGATTTATAATCCAATACAGATTCCTAACCCAGGACAGATTGTCCTGAAAATTTGTAATTATGAATTTTTAATAGCTATGAAAATAATTGTAAGATTTAAAACGAAAAACGTAGGGCGCATGCAAAAGATAATTGATGCATGAATGGTTCATCTAAGTCACTAACAATTTTATTGTACTGCTAATGATATGAACTGTTGTTGTGTGAGTTTTCTCAACGACAGTTACGGCATACGCTCCTCACTATTATCTATTGCATGCACCCTACGTTTTTTGTTTTAAATCTTACAATTTTTTTCATAGCTATTAAAAATTCACAATCACAAATTTTCAGGACAATCTGTATTGGGTTAGGAATCTGTAGTGGGTTATAAATCTTTATGGGGCTCCGAGAAATTATTTATACTTTTTAGTCCGTTTGAAAAACGTGGTTTTTAAAAAATACATTTTTTATTTAATTAATTTTATTTAAAAAATAAGGGTTTTTCGTTTTCCGGTCTTCAAATGGATTTTTCACAAATTACATGTTAATGAAATCAAATGCCTCACACGCTATTCTCTTCCTTATGAAAATACGAAGAAATTATCATGTATGATAAAGTCCATTTATGCCCGTAGGGACGGTTTGATGATAAAAAAAGCGCGGGGTGCATACAAACCCCGGTCATGCAGTTGAAGGTAAAAGAAATAAGCCACGAGTTCTAGGGTTTAATCAAACAGAAAAATCCATTTACCAAGGACTCGACTTTTGGAACATTCATTTGGGAGGTTGAGCAAGCCTGAGTGATAGGAATTATAATAATAATCTGCCAATAATAATAATTGATAAAAATATTTAATATTCTTAATAAAAAAAATTCACATAAATACGAGATGGCATGCTATTTTGAATAGAAAAAAAGTTGCCAAATGAATTCATTATTTCCCGATAAAAAAATTTCCAAGAATGGTCGCTTTTTTGCCCATCTACTCCGGTGTAGTAAGACTTTAATCTCGACGACGTGCACTTGGTATAACGATCTTTGTAAATAACGAAATAAAATATACCGATGTGTGCACTCTCCATTTTCTTCATACTATATATATATGCAGCATATTTTTTTTATTTATTCGTTGATTTTTGAAGTTGATGCATTAAAAAAACCTTGCCATTGGCGAGTATTTTGCATTTTTTTCGGAGGTTCGGAGTTTCAGAGTTTTGGGGACCTTTAAGGACAAAAATTTCGCCTGCAGCTTGGTCTGACTGTCTTAGAAGTGAATGTGAAATTTATGTTTCGGTCTTGGACTTGCCCCTTGCTTTTTCTGCATCCATACGTGATTCTCAATTTTTTTTTTGTATTTTGTTTTTTTCACGTCCACGTTGGCACGCCAGAACTCGCACGCGATCTATCCCACCGAACTTGGCGATATTGGTATTTATTGAGGTAGTGGCGAATTTGCATAGGAGCGTCACTTATATGTTTCTCGGACCACACAAAATGCCTACTAATGGGTGTCAATATACCCTCACTAGGGTCGAATTCGCCAGCGTACTGTCCTGTTCTATTCCTGTTGCTCTCACACATATGCACATGCACGCCCTTTTTTATCCATTCTTTTTTATACCGATTGAATTTTTCAAATTCGTTTAAAAAAATAACATGGTAACATTAAGAAATGGGACCACTTTTAATTCTTGGATTTCAAGATATTCTGTTCGAACTTGCAACACGATAAATCATATAGAAATTAATTTCTTTTGAGTATAAAAAATCTTTCTACATGTTTCCTATATTGCGGAAATACTCTAAATATTTATTTGTTTTAAATGTTATATATTGTTGATTTTTCCACGTGTTTATAATTTATTATTGCAGAATACTGCATTTCATTTACTGAAATCCACAATATATTTTATTCGGGGGAAATAATTTAATTGTGCACGTATTCTCAATTCTTCGGACAAATCTGAGCACAATTATAATTGCACGCGCGTACCCGCATATTTCATGTCTTTCGTTGGGCATTTGCACGTATGAAAAACGCATAAGTGTGATTTATCTTATGCGTCATCGTTCCTTATCATCGGCCATTAAACGATGCCGTCGCAAGGAAAAGGCGTTGCGAGAGGATCTCGGGAGCACAGAAAAGTGTTGTAGCCTTGTCGTGGATGGGTTGCTCAGAGAGAGAGAGAGAGAGAGAGAGAGAGAGAGCGAGAGAGAGAGACGGGATAAGAAGAGAGAAGAAGAAAGAGAGAGAAAAAGAGCGAGGAACAGAGAAGAATAAAGAGAAAGAGAAGGAGAAAGAAAGAGATAGAGAAGAAGAAAGAAAGAGATAGAGAGAAGCAGACTGCGAGAGAGAGAGAGAAAGAGAGAGAAAGGAAGAGGGAGAGTGGGAGACTTAAAACGTGAGGTTGCGAGAAAAAGAAGAAAGTAGATAAAGAGAGAGGAAGAGGAAGAGGGAATAAAGAGAAAGAGAAGAAGAAAAAAGAGAAAGAAGCAGACAGAAAAAAAGAGAGAGAGAAAAAGAGGGCGAAAGAGAAAGAGAAGAAGAAAGATATAGAAAGAGATAATCAGAGAGGAGAGAGAGAGAGAGAGAGAGAGAGAGAGAGAGAGAGAGAGAGAGAGAGAGAGAGAGAGAGAGAGAGAGAGAGAGCGCGAGAGAGACAGTCTAAACGTGAGGAAGACAGTCTATCCGTGAAGAAGCAAAAGACAGCCAGACAGAGAAGTAGTGCAAAGTAATGGCACCAGACGGCGCACTTCCTCCGCGGAATACCAGTTGTCATTCTTTGAAAACGAGACAGACTTTAGCTATCATCTCTTACCCGTGCAGAAATATTGTCATGGATACAGTCCGATTTGGACTAGGATGCTGGTTTCTCAATCAGGATCCAGTCGGATATCGGGTCGGATCCGGGAGCGAAATGTAACGCTCCCAAATCGGATTCCAGCCAGGATCGTAATCCGGAATTATCAAGGACTCTAGTCAGAATCCAAATAGAAAGTTTGCATACGATCCAGGATAGAATCCCGAACTTCTTGAACAAGATCCAGTTCGATATCGAATCGGATCCCAGGGATGAATGTAAAAATCACCAGGAGATACCGATGTGTATCAGCTGGAGACGCTGGGCGTTTTCTGAAATCATTTATTCAAGGATCTGAAAAAGATTGGGTAAAAATTGGTGCTACAGTATAACTGTCAAAACGTATATACTTTAATAACAGAATTTCGAAAAAAATTCTTTACATTTAATTAAAAAATTCGAAAAAAACAATATATAGACCTTGAATGATTTATACAATATTTCCTGGAGAAAAGTGATATAGGTTATTTATCCTAAGTAATTATATTTAAATTAAGTCGAGATTGTTCGAACTAAGAAAATAGATATTTAATTTTCTAAGCAAATTGTATTTCAAATTCTTGCCACGACGTCTCCGCCTTGTTCTACATAGTGGGCACCATCTGGATTCCGATGAGGATACCACTTCTAGGGAATCCGTATCATATCCTGATCGTGATCTGATCGGAACTTAGGTATCCCTAGGTATTCCTCACGGGTACTCCACCAAATATCCTAATTTTGCCGAACGGAAATGTCATCCAAGATCGTTCTTCTTAACCCAAACGAACCGAAACAAAATGAAAACAGCAAGGCGAAAAATCGTGGACAAACTTTTGCTCCTATCGAGAAACGTGAAAGAGAATGCCAGCTTGTTCGTTTTCCTTTCTTCCATCGTCACTCGCGTAACATATCGCACATATGCATCCCGCGAGAAGTTGATGGGGGAGTATTCGTATGGAAATCGCTATCTCAACTGCGCCGGCTCGTGGACGTTGATTTATTATGATGACGCTGGTAGACAATCGTCGTCCCTCAGCTCAGCCACTACATACGTTACGTATCATGTCTGGTGCGTGTCGAAAGGTCGTATGTCGTTAGGTCTTTAGCGTGAAGCAAACGTGGGATACATTTTCGCGACTTTCAGCTATATGACGTGTGCGTGGATTCTTCGAACGATCGCTCGCGGTCTTGCGTGCGATGGAAAAGTTGAGTCTTATCGGTACAGCGCCGTCACTACTTGTGGCGCCATAATTGAATCACTCTACTCGTCCCATAGCACCGAGCGCTAGTTTTCTTCGTCATTTTTTTTTTTTCTTTTTTTTTCGTCAAAATGTTTTTTTCTATCGCACGAGAGTGAAAGTTCGCGGTTACTCTCTTGATGTACACTAGGCGAGTATGCGGGGTCGTGTATATAATTCTTGGTGCGAAACGTTTTCGATTGTACCATTGTTTTCGCACGCTGTGCAACAGTCAATCTTCTTCGGTAGACGGGACGACGAAAGGCGGAACTCTTTGTATTAATGTTTCCAGGCGTTTTGCACTGCCACGGTGAGCGGGATATATGCTGCGGAGAGAAACTGAGAATCGAGTGAAAATAAATCTGCGTGGGTGGATTTTGTGATCTTTGATTTTGCGGAAAATTGATTTTAAGAAATTTTCTTGTCGACTTTATTGGAGGAAATATTGATGAATAAATCAATAATTGAACTAATAAGTGGATATATAAATAAATTTATGCATATACATTAATACCGTGGATTGGGATGACTTTGTTCAATTTTGAAATGAAAATCAATATATCTCTTTAAATAATATCGTAAAAAAAAATTGTTTAAAATGGGAACATCAACTTTTATTAGTCTTTTTATCTTTTAAATTACAATTTAAAATATTTAAAAATATTCGAGAAAAAAAATAATTAGTCGTGATCAAAGTTATACTGAGAGTGAGGTTACTTTGATGCCGGGCTTTTTCTTAATGAGAATCAGAAGTAAAATAAAATAAATAAAGTAAAATAAAAGAAGAAGAAGGAGCATTTTTCCTAAAGAAGAAAAAAAAACGGTCAATGGGATCAAAAGTTACAACGATTTTTATTGTTTTGGGGTTACTTTGATCGAACAAATATTACACCTTTACTTTTCAAAATCAATTTCATTGATAAACAACTGGTATTTTATAATTATTTATGCGGTAACACATCCTTAAACTTCGAAACATTAAAAAACTAGAAAAAAACAAGGTGTAAGGTAGGTAACATAGTTTTGTCTACCTAGGTAATCTAAATCACGAAAACAGATCAAATTGTCCATTAAGAACATTTATTAACCTACAATTCTGCAACATTAATATCAAATGGGAATTCAACATAATCATTTTTATCGATAGGTTTCGGCAAGAATGATACTATATCGATGTTTTCGATTTCAGATATATCATCATTAATTCTCTTGAATCTTGCTTTACTTCCAGCTGATTTGAAACCTTCCACTAGTGAAGGGCCTATTGCCATTATTTAACAAACGTACTTGTACGTTTCTTTATCACGACTGAGAATACTGAGAATACTCTGAGACTAGCAATAAAGATAATACGTGGGTTGAAATTGATCAATGATCAATGTTACCCCGTCGAAGCGATCAAAGACACCCGAACGAAAAAACTGCCGCCCATAAAATATGTTTTTGAGGATATGCCACACAACAAAGCATAATGGTGTAGTTTAATAGACATCTGACAAGGTCATTTTTTTACCAAAAACTTGTCATTGCAACACTCAACTTGTTATTTTTTAAAGTTATTCCAGCATACAGAATAGCTTAAACACATTACTTACGCTTTTTATATTTTCACGGTCACTTTAATCCGTTCGTTCATGGTGCGTCTGAGTGATGACATAAAGAGACATCCAGACTTGCCAACCGTAAAAAAAAAAACTTTCGGTCGCGTTCAGGAACTTTGCGTTATAAATACTTTTTTGATAATTACAAAAATAAATAATAAGAATTAGAAATAAATAAAAAGATCTAAAGTCAAAAATAAATGAAAATTCCTGACAGATTCCTGAGAAAATTCCTGACAGAAGATGACAGATTTACGAGGTGTGTAAATGAAGTAATGAGCTGGGCAACTCAGCTAAACTAAAGTTTTTATATAGATATTTATATGCTTATTTCATATGAGTCAATACGTATATGTGAGTATATAACTGTTTACTTTACATCAGTATATCATTATAAATATATTTATGCTTATTTTTTATGAAATTAAAAAATAGGCATAAAAATCTGAATTTTCAACCTTCATCTATATCATCGAACTCACTCGAGTTCTCCTTCCCGACTTACCTTACTGCTCGACGTACGATAATAATTCGACGTGTTTCGTAACGTATTTCAATATTACAAAATCCCGTTGTGTCTCGTATATGTATCACTGGTCACGATTGGAAATACAGCGCGGAGAGGACAATGAGAAAGACAGGCTCGTTTTCTGGGCGCCGTGGAGAAAGCCGGCCATTGTCTACCATTTCTGGAGGACGCGAGTATATTCTCGCAGTTGGCTATTGAAATGTGAGAAGGCTTTTGAGCTTTCGACGATTGTTCGCAAGGGTTGCAAACACACACACACACACACACACACACACACACATACACACACACACACACACCCACACATATTTACGGACACGTGTGTGGCCTCTGCCGCGAAATAGCGACGCCGGATGGCGTGAAGTACAAAATTCTTAAGAGCAATTTGTTTCCCGAGAAAGCGCTTCTTTTTCAATTAAAGTAATCTTGTATTTGTTTCATCTCCTTGTACGACAATTGGCTTTTACATTCATTCTACCGCTTTTCATTTCCGTATTCCATTTCTCCAAATGCTCCTGTTTGAATCAAAGTATCCAGAGCAATTATTCACATCTTGCCAACGAATATGTACTTCCAAATATATCTCAGGAATGATGTGAATACATAAAATATGCAGTGGAGGTGATACTTTTTTGATCGAATGATTTTTTTATTTATTTATCAATCTGAAATATTTATTTGAGCCAGCTAGACCTTTTTTGGCGAATTATTTTTATCATACATAATAAAAATGATAATCATCCGGTCTTAAGGAAATATGGTAATAATGATAAATAATAATAATTTTCCGGCCTCAAGGAAGATCGAGCACAACCCATCGAGATTGGTCAATGTTTCCTAGTCCAAATTGAGGAAGTGTGTTGCCTACAACGATAGTGTAGGCAACGCAAAGGAAAATTCTGAAAAAATTCCAGGCGATCCAGAATAAACTTACGAAACTTTTTACTACTCAATTATTTCCCTTCAAATCTTATAGTTCTTGAGTTATGTGGCTTTTTCCAAAATATGTCTTTTTTAGACAAAAAAATAAATTACTTTGCGAAAAAAATTGTACGAAACTTTCTAAAAAATGAAAATGGAGATTCTACTACCCCTTTCAAGTTTATTATGGATAAAAATAACAAAAAAAAAAAAAATTCTATGTTATGCGCCCAATTATCGATGATCGAAAAGTAGCCGAAAAACGGTCACGTACAAAAGTGTGTACCGGGTCGAAAAAAATCATGAAAAATATTTCAAAAAAGCAAAACAAAGCTGAATTTGTTCCCTTCAAAATACCGTTCGTTAAATTTGGATATCTTTTTTCTGACGGAGCTATCTAACTTTTAGTGCGGCAAGAAATATCGTTTAGTATATCCAAACTTTTGAGCGGTAGTGTATAATAAACACTCGTGTACACCGTGGAGGCAGGGACTTTGCCTCCAATGTACTATAGTTGATAGAAATCCCTTTTATTGCTAAATATTTTGCGTTTGAAATTTACTCGATTTTCTCTACGGAATTATGCATAGAACCAATAGATACATCATTTGGAATAAAATTGATAAATTACATTTACATATAGAGATATGTGTATTTATCATATCAATTATATTTTTCGATGATCCGACATTTGTAGCAATTAAGGGGCTATTCTACTCTGATGGCTCAAAAAATAAGCGATTTTTTAATATTTGTTTTTTCTCAAACTGTTGCATGTATTGTTACAAACTTTTTTTTTACTTAAAGATACACGCTTATAGAATAGCAAACAATTTTTTGATGTTGCATATAAATGTATATTTATTAAACAATTAATAACCGTGTAATGGCATGAAAAAAATGCATGTCGCTGGCGTTGATGATTTGCGCTCTCCAGGTAAACTGAAATAAAAAATTCAAAAAGATTCTTCATCTGTATGAGTGTCGCTATCACCCAAACTAGGATTATTAAAAAATATTAATTTTTACTTATACTTTTGCCCGAATTATGACGAAAAAAAACGTGTTTTTCGAATACTTTTGCAAAAGAACGACGCCATTTTGTTATTTTGCAATATAAAATAATCATTCTAGTTCGAGCGATAGCGACACTTATACAGATTAAGAATCTTTTTGAATTTTTTGTTTCAGATTACCTGGAGAGCGCAAATCATCAACGCCAGCGACATACTTTTTTTCATGTCTTTACACGCTTATAAATTGTTAAATAAATATCCATCTATATGCAACACCAAAAAAATTGCTTTCTACTCTGTAAAAGTGTACCTTTAAGCGAAAACAAAGTTGGTACTGATGCGTGCAACAGTATTTAAACAAACAAAAAATTATTTAAGATAGCTTATTTTTTTAGCCGTCAGAGTATAATAGCCCCTTAAACGAATTTTATTTCCATATAGCGTATGATAATGAAAAGAGCTTCGCAACTTGTAATGAAAAAAAGTTTCGGTCTGTTTTACGATGATTCAGGCTGTTCGCTGTATCGAGGTGTTCACGATGTCGGGCCGGTATATCAGCCTCGGAGCTCGTGATGCGAGCTCGGGATCTCGTATACCACGTAGCGTGTTTCACCTGCGCATCGTGCGGCGTGTCTCTCAACAAGGGTGACCACTTTGGCCAGAGAGACGGCCTCGTTTATTGTAGGTGAGACATTTTCGAAGGTTCTTTTTTTCTCCCGTCGTTTTTTCTTTTTCTTTTTTAACACTTTTTTATCCCTCATTATCGAATATGGAACATTTGCAAGCGATTGATATTTCGCGATAGCGGAAACCTCACGGATTAAGGTTGATCTTCTTTTTTTTTGTTGGCTCCCTCGCGTCAAGGCCGCATTACGAGCTCGTGTGTTGCGCCGCCGATTACGGGAACACCTCGGGCAGCACCGACGACATCGGTTCACCAGGGATGTCGCCACTTCCGGCTTATTACAGCGCCGCGGAGCAGAGCCCAGCTTCCGGTGGCGCGGTCCACAAGGGACGTCCGCGAAAGAGAAAACTCTCGGAAATCAGGGGATCTGAACTTCCGGTCACCATGAGACTCGCCGCTGGTGCACTCGGTAAGTCGCGACACCTTGATCAACAAACCGATGACACGCTTTGACCGAACGACACAACCAGGAAGTCCAAGCTCTTTCGGTCTCCACACTGACAGAAAAATTCTTTTGATATTAACTAGATGCATCTATTTGATTTTTTTTTTTTTTAATTAATTAGATTTATTAAACGTATTTATTTTAGATATATTTATTTATCCAAATGAAGATGTATTTAATATCGTCTAATAACTAAATATTTTATTTATTCCTAATAAATCTGTGATTTGGTTTCATCTGGTTCATCTCTCAAAATCTCGTGGCATTGTTTTCATTAGAAGACTGTTGTGACATTCTGCAGTTGAGGAAAATGGTTAGTCTTTCTATACATAAATAGTCGGGCCTGTTAATAAAAGGCAAGACGAATACCTTTCTTTTTTTCCTAATAACAGCCGTGTTAGTGAATAAAAAGAAAAATAATTAAACTTTTTTTCACCGCACTTTTATGTCATGAACCTATATTCTTTTCTCGTATTCGTGCGATATATCGTGTTTTATCTTTATTTGTTTGATTTGAATCTAATCTTTATTTATTTAATTTGAATATATTTAATATTTGAAAAGAATAGCTTGGGCAAATAAAAAAAAAAATATTTGAAACAAATAGGGTCGTAGTAGGCCGCGAGACAAGGAAAAAACCTATTTGATTTGAATATATCATATTTAAATAAAATATTTTATTTTTTGACAATGCAATGTCTTCTTTTCTAAATACATACCGAACTTGGTGACAATTGACAATACCCGTGTAGAAATTGTTGCCGGAATCCACTTGGACTACAGTTGCCCTTACTTCCTGATAGAGATCCAATGGGTCATCGCATTCGATCGTTATAGTTAACCATTCGCGGCCACATGTTCTGGTTATAACACGCTGGTTACAGGGGGTCGCAATGACCCCAGCCACTTTCAAACGATTGCCGCGTTGACCGTATCGATCCGAATGACTCATAAAAATTCAGGATATCAGTTTGAACATTCTAGAATGTGGCATTCTCGGTATTACATTTTTATGGAATTTTAAAATGGCGGAAAAAATCAGCAAGGGGTCAATGTGTAAAAAAAGCCCTTTTTTACAAAAAAAAATCATAACTCTTGCAATTTTCAATTTTTTTTCATAAAATTTTCGGGTGATAGTCTTGAGATATGATAGTTTAAGGAAAAAAATAGCTCCCTAGTGAGCGTTTGAAAAACGGTATTTATTCTTATATCTGAATAACTTTTTCGGAGTGAAATAAAGAACGATAATCTAGATACGATAATCTAGGATACTAACAAATCCGTATAGAGATGTGGGACTGCCTAATAAATTTGTGCACGGGATCACGAAAGAATTTTTTTTCGGAGATCCAATAAACTCCAGTAGAGAATTTAAAATAAAACATTCTCATGTGACGTCAATCGGGTAATAGTGTGGAATCCACTTGGACGTGCGGTGTCCCTATCAAATTTTTATACGGATGTGGTAGGATCTGGGAACTTCCCAATAAATGTCTACACGGGTAACTCACACTTTACGAAGATTTTCTATCCTGCAAACACGCAATTGCCACGCTCAGGCACGTATACGTTAACGCATAAAATGATTTTTTTTTAACCGGATGCTTCATCATCAAACGCGATTACTCTTATTTCGGTGGGTAGACGAAATAAATAATTGATCCACACTCGAGTATGTATTTGCACGAGCAAAAAAATTGTGGCGAGACGAATGCGAGAAATAATGGAGGAGCGAGTGGAAAAGAAGCAAAAGAATACCAAGTATGCATTAGTGGAGTGCTTACTAACTATTGTAATGCTCGGCAAATAATACGCTCGCGTCACTCCCCACTTGTCGACTGAACACAAATCGAGCCTCCCTTCCAAGCTCTTTCAGTATATAAATATACATATAAAGGGTGTCTCAAAATGAACTGACGATTTCAATTGCGCGCCATTTATTTTTTGTAGCGCACATAGAGTACTAATCTTTGACAACTGGCATCAGGAAATATTGAGGTTTAGTTTTGGAGAATTGCACGAACGAGCAACGCATAGAGATTGTGAAAATTCAATGCAGCGAAATAATGCAGTTATTGTAGACGAAGTTTCATGGTTATGTTATCTCGTGCAATGGCAATGTGGATTGGCCACCAAGATCGTGCGATTTGACGCCATTGGACTTCTTTCTTCGGGGTTTACTGAAGGGAAAAGTGTATGCTAATAATCCACAGACCATTCCGGAGCTCAAGGAAGCAATTGGACGCACCGTTAATTAAATTAGTTCGCAATTATGCCAAAATGTTATTGAAAATTTCGTCAAAAGAGTGAACGTTTGCATACAGGGACGAGGCGGCCATTTATCGGATAGTGTTCGAATTAAAACAAAACGTAACAAAAATCCTATCTCAATTTCCCTGACACTTAGGATGTAGGGTCTAAGGGTGAAAAAACTAGCAAATGACCCACCCAATCCCTCAAAAAAATTTGTCGGTCCATGCACCAAACACTCTGTATATATATATATATATATATATTGGGTTTTAATATAAACTGGGGCTTATCTCGAACAGTTCTGCAGGCGACTTGCGACGCCATCGACGCCTCTGCAAGTTCCAGCAGTATCAATTAATAAAATCCCTACAAGCCTTGAATTTAAAAACCTCGAATCACGAGAAGCTGTATGTAAAATGCACCGAGCTCTCCTCCGGGTTCAGGTACCTATGGGAAAAATAAACCAAAAAAATTCACCCCCATTCCCCGTTCACCAGCCGGGCAATTTCACTTTGGCTACCACCCCCGAGCCAGTAGTACGTAGTACAACTCTCGTAGTATAAGTTGTGTACATAAAGACAGAGACGGAGCGAGAGAGAGAGAGAGAGAGAGAGAGAGAGAGAGAGAGAGAGAGAGAGAGAGAGAGAGAGAGAGTGAGAGAGAGAGAGAGAGCTCGGGGCTGAAAAGAGTAATGGAGAGACCAGAGTACCTTTCGTTGCCCTCCCCTTGCTCGAAAACCCTGCCCATATTTCGCGAACGTCGGCGCTCTCTACTCTCTCTCTTTCTCGCGTCTTGCCAATTACTCGTATTTACATTGGCGTGCGCACTCGTCTCAACGCCGCACCACTAGGCGGGGAACCATCGAAACGTAAATTTTTCTGTCGGTACGTATGTACTCGGGTTATATTGACCGTGCAAGGATGACGAGTCCGTGGAAGGGTAGGGAAGTGCTAATATGGACCTCCACGCAATTTCATAGCGATGCAGTGTGTAAAATCACGTTGAGATAATTTCGGATGTTTATCTCGTTTTCACGCATCCGCGTTTTTTGAAATTTCGAATACTATGAATTATTGATGAAAGCGTAGTTTTCGAACAATGTTAATCCTTCGTGGTCACACTTCCGAATTCAATCACGGTGGTCACGTCGGGTCGATTCTATCCAGTCAGTTTTCAAAAAAAGTTTTGTGACGAATCTATCCGTCCGAAGTGGTTCAAAAAATTACGGAACATGCTTTGAACTTTCTAGATGATGTAGGAAAAATTTATTTATAAGAAATAAAATGGCGTCATGTTAAAAAAAATTCATAAAGAGGTGAAAACGCAAACAACACACTTTTTCGCTCAAAAAATCATAGTTCCGTAAATTTTCAACATTTTTACCTAAAATTTGGACGCGATACTTCTTAGATATGCTACTCTTGGGGAAAAAAAAAAATAGTAGCATAGTGCGCGTTCCAAAAAAGATACACGGAGAGAATTAAATGTTAAAAATTACCGTGCAGTAACGGTAACCAGATGACAACTCTGAAACTTCGCTTATTATTACTGAGTAAAACACAGCTTTTCACGAAAATAAAATAAAATTTCTTCTTCAGATAGAAAATTTTACCAGATTTTCTAGTAAATTTTCATGTGTAACAAAATACGCAAAACTTAAATTTAAAAAATATATAACATCAGCGAAATTTTACAGTGCATTTTATTATTTTATGCCTTTCAAAAATGTCTATAAAAAAGTATCGTCTTTGTAACAGTTATTTTAATATTTATTATAAAATTTAATGAGTGTTATAGGAAAATGTATTGTGCTCTCGGTAAAAATTATCGTGCGCGCTACCCTTCTTGTATAGTAAAATTTTAGCTACGTATTTGAAATTTTCTGTAACGTGAGTTAAAGAAAACTTGTCGCATACGAATTATTATGCTTTTCTCACTTGTCACCACTTTGAAATGTATCACGGTAATTTTTACCGTGAAATTTACAACAAAAATTACTTTTTAATTCTCTCCGTGTATTTATTCCGACATGTGAAGAGGGTCGATTTCATGGTATGAGGATACTTCAAAAACTCCAGGTAAGATGGTGAATACAGTCCCATTCGAAGCCGGGCACTATTATATATTTACGCCAAAAGTTGTTCGACGGGTCGATTCTACTCAGCGAGATCACGAAGGGTTAAATATTGGTGTAAATCAATTATTTGAGGTTAATCGAAGCTGCAGGACTTTCTTTCGTCTGAGGCTCGGCTGTTTGGGTTTGTCTTGGGAGTAATATTGTTTTATCGGTGCCCTGGTTCCACGAAATCGTATAAATCTTGCCCCTATCTGAGTCTCATCTCAAGACTCTCGAGCATTCTTCGTCCCTTCATCTCTCCCTCCCTCTCTCTCTCTCTCTCTCTCTCTCTCTCTCTCTGTCTCTCTCTCACTTGGAGGTTGATTCGGCATCGCGTCATTCCCCGTTATTTTATAATCGTCGCACAATTAGAGAAAAGAGCACCGAGAGTCAGTGTGGAGGAATTTACGAGCGCGGCGAGCGAGACGCATCAGCTATAAAATCGTCGAGACACCGGGGCGAAAACGATATTCGCTCTGTGGAGAAGACCGACCCTTGTGAGGGCGATGAGATGCCTTTTAATAGCGGAAAGAAAGAGAGAAGGAGAGGATGGGAAGAGAGAGAGAGAGAGAGAGAGAGAGAGAGAGGCAGGGCCATTCAGACAGACGGAGACGAATAGACGGCATCATCCCATTCTTCTGTCTCGTGTCATCCTATTACTGTCTCCGTCTTCTCCGTCTCCTCGTTTATTCGTATGGGAATAAGATCAAGCCGCACCCGGGATCGTCGATTCAATGGACATATATATCTATCTTCACTGAAGCGAAGCCTCCTCTTCCCAAGAAAATCACTCGTCTTTCCAACCTGTAAAACCACCAATGAACCAATGAACCAATGTCCATACGATTTAACCGGAAAGTGCTAGGAAAAGTGTGAACGTGCAGCGGAGGCCCACGAAAAAAAAAACCCCACGCTCTATATTCCATTCGATTCGAACTCTATACAGTAGAGCGTCCATTATCCGAATCAATTGGGACCGGGACGCCTTTCGGATATTTGAAAATTT